>JAHQZX020000557.1:0-10299 GCA_019804575.2 Pseudotulostoma volvatum
GTTGAGTATACACTCAACATTTCTATGACCTTTTGGTCGAGTGGTGTAGCCCGTATAAAGGCCTAGCGGGTGCGCATAACACAGCATTTCATGCCAATCGTTCAATCTCGTGCTGTTGTCGAGAGGAAGAGCCCTATCTGCCATAGATTCAAAGTCACGGTATCGGGCGACAGACGAGCGAGCGAAAACCGCAATATTATACAATTTTCTGAGAGGGCCAAGCCGCCTCCAAGTTGCTTTCCCTCTCAATTTTTTCCCTCTTGGCCCAGTTTCTACATCCACTTCTCTCCTCTCTTCTTCACCCTCTTCCTCATTATCAGTCCCTTCTCCATTATCTTCGCAAACTACTTTAAGGAGTGTATGCAGCTCTGACCATTCAGCCGCTCTGAAAGGCAGGTTATTCATAAAGATTAAAGAGACAAGCGCCTCGTTGATTGCTCGCTTATCCAAGACCGCTTTCAAGATGTCGATTTGAATTTGGTCCTCCGAGATACTGTACTTTTTGCATAAATCCGCAAGCCTTTTGTTACTTATCGTCGTGACTTGACGTGCTGCGGATTCGAGATTGATCTCGTGTTTTGACATGAGATGGTGTCGTATTGAAGTCGTGCCAGTAACGCTGTAGTCATCGTAATGTTTGCGGTAAAATATACGAGAACCATTGCGTCTCTCGGGCTCACTATCTCTCGGCGGACGAGAATGTTCCCAAGTAGATACGGCAGTTACTTTGCGACTTCTTTTCTATATAGTGATAGAGGATTCAAGGTCTGAGGTAGCTTCAGTCCCAGAGTCATAGGTATCAAGCAGTTGAGAGGATAAATCAGGTGTTGAGGGCATATTGCTTCGCTAAAGGCCGATAAAAGAGGGATTGATAGCAATAATAAGTATCCCTGTCAAAAGTATGGTACTTTTGTCTGATTCATCAGGATATCTGTCAATAAAAATTTATTCTATTGTGATCTATGTGACTAGTCTAATAATAGTATAAAGTTACCCGGTAAGGTATATGGTATCTGGTACCATTTATTGTCGGTACCGGGTAGCCTGACCGGCTACCATTTACCAGAAACCAGCCTGCGCCCTACCATCGTGGTAAAGTCAGCGGCCCACTGCCTCACAACATAGGTTGCTTATTAGTGGAAAACTTGATTGAATACGAAACTTGTCACAAAAATATTCACAGGCAACAAAGTCCTGACGTCGCTGTTCATGTCATATCTTCGAATAAGACGCCGATGAAAAAGAAGTGTTGGAAGCCTTGAAGAAGCAGTTTCGTAGCAAGCTGGAGAGGATTTCAAAATATGGAGGTGCAAACTGATTTCTATCACCGGTATTTGATAGTAAGAAATTTTTCTTCGAAAAAGACAGCGACCGGAGTTCAATCTGTGCTTGCTATGACCGCGTGAATTTGCTGTGGGCGATACCAATGGTGTACAGAATTATATAGGCATGACTGTACTCAAGCGGCATGTTTTCGGCGTTTTCCGCCAGTTCTAGGAAAGTGTAGTAGCCCCCTCACAGGTTCCTAATACAAAGGCAAGCATATAACATTGGTTTAGCTATGAGGCGGTCCGAATCTTTCCAAAACCGGAGGCATATAGATCGTTATTTTTAGGATGGAGGGTGGTTCTACTGTGAGAGGGAGTTCACAAAGCTTTCTGAACTTTACTATCATATTGAGGATGTCCCCCTCTGCTCTTCTCCTATTGAGGGAAACGGTTGTCTAGCTAAGTTGGAACGTCTTATTGCTCGCAGCCTCAGGTAGCTTTTGTATGAAGTTATTTAATACATTTGTTTTATTATTTTTCGTAGACCGTATGCTCTCAGGGACCGCCCCGACTGTACGTTATATATCTTAGATTGGGTTGCTATTATTAACTATACATGGAAAGAGGCGATCGTTATCGATTACAATGCTTTGATGAGCACTCACGATTCCAACTTGGATCATGGATGGGTTTTATATATGGGGGAGGTATGATATGATATGTTTATATTACAAACAGCTACATGTGGAAAGCACCCTTTCTATATTATTTGTAAAACAGCACAGAATTTTCAACATCCAAGGCTTGGTGACACTAACACACTTGGTTCTATTAACTGGACAGGCATGAACTGGTAGTGGTGTAAGGGAGAACATAAGTTGTGATGACTCAATATACGGAGTATAAGGTATTGGAATCTTGGATTGGATTCATAACTATACTGGCTAAGGGTTGGAATTTACAATTCATTCAGATGAGGAGAAGAAATAGTTGTCACGTGTATGTCCAGTTGAGGCGTAGTATACCAAACTAACCATACCTGCATTTAGTATTTAGTTATTACTTCACTTGGCAGATAGAGGCCTCGGGCGACAGTCTATATTAGTAGTGATCGTGACATTTCCCATACAGCCATCAGCAGGTTCCGGGGATCAAGCTGGCGAAGGCGTATCTATCATGGCGCAGGTGCAAAAACTCTTGACGCCTGAAGGACCGGCTCTACGGGCTCCTGGAAGGAAGTCATTCTTTCAGACTGGGTCTATGCCAGGGAAGAGATGAGGAAGAGCTATTTGGAACTTAGTATTCGCTCTCAATCATGAGGAGTCTCTTGAAACCGTGATTGAGAACACTACTTGTAGTTGAAAGGTCCGACAGAATCCATCGCCCATATGCAAGTACTGATTTTAAGGATAGATAAATCAACTGAGTGCCCGACGCACGCACGGACTGGAGACCAGAGCGTTGTTTCGAGTTGGAACCTGCCTCCAAAACCCGCCAATACGGTTCTAGAAAACCATATAACTAAATATATTCTCATAGAATAATTGCTCAATATGTGATACTTCCAGTTATTATTCTGGTCTCAGGTGCTCTTATTTAGTAGCTTTCAGTGCACATGAGCGGGGATCATTTTGTTGGCTTTGGCAAACCAAAATAGAGGGACCAAGGCGCTACTGACGGCAATAGTTCGGAGATTATAAGCCAATGAGACCTCAATGTCATGCCATCGTTCCCTTGCAGTGACATCCAAGTCGGTGCATATAAACGATATAATAGAGTGGCACCTGCATGCAATAAGAAGGAAATTGATCAGTCAGGATACCCTGCAGAGTCTAAATAGCCTAGTCTTTAACGTCGCACAAAGCAAGCCTGAGTAGCCATTGGTCCTGTCACCATATTACGTAGAAATTCATTTAATTAAGCTGGATGGCTGCATGGATTTAGAATACAAAACAGCTGCATGGTGCTATTTGTTATTAAAGCGAGCTTGGCGAGCGCTTTCTCTACAGTCGATCTGTGACCTGTCTGTGCATTGGTCCTGTAAGAATTGCATACGATGGGGATGTGGTGGCAATAATGTAGTCAACTATAGAAAGGTCGTTTCTCTGCCTGGAGCTAGCGTAGCGCTCCCAGTAGTACCTATCTTAGAAAACTAATAATAGCAAGTCTAGGCTTGCCGACTGGTAGAGCTACCAGACGGTAGCCCGTTGCGGGCTGCGCCGATCACAAGCCTCTGCCAGGTTTATTACAGAGTTCGGTCCAAACTGGGATGGGGATGACGGCGTCAGTGCACAGTGCTTCCATCGCTGCCGGAGTCGACAGGGTCAGTCGGGCGGGTGGTGCCCTTAGGAGCTCAGCCCCGACCACGAATATGGCGCTGCTCTGCGCATGCTCAATATTCATAAGTCCCTTATACTCCTCGGCACATTTATCCTACCTTCCCACACCTTCCTTCTCCTCTTAGCACCTTTCGCAATTGAGCCATCTCGTCTTCTTTCTTGATCTTGGGCACGCTAAAAAGACCAAAAATCGGGCAGCTGCCGCGAGATAGATTCAACATCACTCCTGGCTTCAGCTGCGAATAGATTTAGGATTTCTCGTGGAAAGTGGAGAGAGTGAGATTATGGAAAACCGATTAACTGAGCAAGGAAATTGGAACTATAGAAGTGAGCTAGCTGCCCGATACTAAGGGTTGCTAAAACGTTGGATAGAGACTTCGCCAGAAAGCTGAACTAGGAAGGATAGCAGTATTTTTATAATTAGTGTTGGAGCGCGTATTTCAACAGGATGAGATTGGAGCGCCGTCTTCGTTGGCTGCGATAGTGGAGCCTCGGTTCTCCAAGAATCGCCCGGCTCTACAATCTTTACGAAGAGGGGCCAAAGGCTTGACATTGGGGTATTCGAAAACGACCGACGTGCTAGAGAAGTGAAGGTATCATGGAGTGACAAGGAGACTATTCATAGTTAACGGACAATGGCTGGTGCAGTTGATTCTGTTTGAGATCAATCCAGTTTGACTGTTCTGGAGAGGAAGATAGTAACGGTTCCCGCGGGGAGAATGACTAGAGGCTAGTTCCAAACGCAGGGGGAAAGGGGTCTGAAAAGTTACTAGTAGTTGGGCATCCTTACGCCCGGCCCAATTATCGGATTGCACATATCGATTGTCAGGCTGGAGATAGGAATAAGAGAAGATGGAGGGCGCTGGCGTCCTTGGGTTTATATATCATAGATGGCCCTAAGCCATGATCACGTTTCTAGGACACTCTAGGCGGTGAAGGGCGGCAGAGACGTGGTGCCATGAAATTAAAATCATTTTTAAAAATCAAATTAAACCCCGCTAACTGCGTCGTCATATGATATGATCGTGCTACAAGGGAAAGAAAGGTAACTATCCTATGTAGAGTATGTAGTATCATATCGTTAGTAGAGTCTCGAGGTAAGTATTTCTCTTTATTATCTTCTTTCAGATCACGTTCGAAAAGTTCCATCTTTGTTTTCCTTATTATTTTTGTGATCACCGTTAAGAAGTTGCCAGATGATGAATGAATTCATAACCCCGCCTCAGTCGATCTTCTTCTCATCTTCATAATTTTCCACCCAGCACCACGTAACTTTATCTGATCCCTCTAGAACGATTATTAGTGGCCATTCTTAGGTAAGTCAAGGCAAATCGCAAGGATTATTAGTATCTCCCTACTCATCTCATGCATAACCCAGTTGTTTGACCCGGCCTCAAGGTATGGAAACCACCCCTGTGCAGCTTGAAACGATCTGGATCATGGAGAGTTCAAGACATGTTAGGTCGCATGGGTTTCAGATTCTGACAAATAAGGCCATTCTCATTATAGGGTCTTCGTCTCGAGTACCGGATAATCGTCCTGTACTTATCATACAAAAGGAGCTTACCCCTCACTGTCCGCACCAGGTCATCGCCCGCTTCAAAGAGCTTTCTCGACGACAAATCTTTACGCCCTTCGAAAAAAATTTTTCTTTTATACGCTAGATTTCCTATATACCAGTATTTAGTGCTTGTCTACCGCGAAGCACCAGCTACACGGACTACCGCATGCAGTTGTGCGTCTGCTGTGAACAGCGAGCTTATTAAGAATCTGATCGCTATATTGAGGAGCATCCACAATTGAGTAGCTCTTGCGGCGCAATATAATACGTATGTATTTCAGCCCAAAATTGCGGTTCTCTCGCACGTCTGGCTCGTGTCGTCGATTCCCATATGTTTTCTGCAAGATTGGCTACCTGCCTTTGAATCATGGTACCTGTCCGAGATATCGTATTGACTCTAGGAGCAATCTGGTGCTTTACAGCATCGGAATATTGCAAAGATATGTTGCCTTAGAAGACGGTTTAAAGATTCTGCATCCATGGGGTTTGATGTCATCCGCTTGTCAATAGTACTCAAGCTGCTTTGTTTTTGTTCAGCTACTGGGACGGAGAGACGGTGAATGGGCTTCCTTTGTCTTGCCCACCACTAGCGCGTATCTTTGAAGATTGATTCCTGTGTATTCTATTCCTCTCAGTTCCCACGCCCAGCTTACTATGGTGATCAGCTCTCACTGCGTAGTAATTGAGCTAACAAATCTTTGGTAGTTAATCGAGATGGTGCAAGGCCAGAATCAGCCTCAGGGAGGAGGGTCAAGGAAGATTTCTTTCAACGTGTCTGACCAATATGATATCCAAGATGTCATCGGAGAAGGAGCCTATGGGGTGGTATGGTATGCTTATTCCAGCGCATCCATGTTCCGAATCTCCTCTAAATGATAGTAGCTCTGCGCTCCACAAACCTTCGGGCCAAAAAGTCGCGATCAAAAAGATTACTCCATTCGATCATTCGATGTTCTGCTTACGTACCCTGCGTGAGATGAAGTTGTTGAGATATTTCAACCACGAGAACATTATCTCTATTTTAGATATCCAGAAACCCCGAAACTTTGAGAGCTTTTCCGAAGTCTATCTCATTCAAGTCAGGCTGCTAGTTTCTACTGTTATTTCTTACCGGCGACTAACCGCACTGTTTGCTCTTAGGAACTGATGGAGACGGACATGCACCGTGTGATTCGTACCCAGGACCTCTCAGATGACCACTGTCAGTATTTCATCTATCAAACACTACGCGCCTTGAAAGCGATGCACTCGGCGAATGTGTTACACCGTGACCTAAAGCCTTCGAACCTCCTTCTCAATGCAAACTGTGATCTCAAAGTCTGCGATTTTGGTCTCGCCCGCTCCGCCGCATCTACGGATGACAATTCCGGATTTATGACGGAATATGTTGCTACGCGCTGGTACCGTGCCCCAGAAATCATGTTGACCTTCAAAGAATACACCAAAGCAATCGATGTCTGGAGTGTGGGATGTATATTGGCCGAGATGTTGAGTGGGAAACCTCTCTTCCCCGGTAAAGATTGTAAGTTCAGCGTCTAAAGACGATGCATCTGAAGCTGCAGCTAAATCGCTTGACAGACCACCATCAGCTGACGCTGATTCTGGACGTTCTCGGGACACCTACGATGGAGGATTACTACGGAATCAAATCTCGACGAGCCCGGGAGTACATCCGGTCGCTACCTTTCAAGAAGAAGATTCCCTTTAAAGCTCTTTTCCCAAAGACTAATGACTTAGCCCTCGACCTCTTGGAGAAACTCCTCGCGTTCAATCCAGCGAAGAGGATCACCGTTGAGGAGGCGTTGCGTCATCCATATCTCGAACCTTACCACGACCCTGAGGATGAGCCCACCGCTGAACCCATTCCTGAAGAGTTCTTTGACTTTGATAAGAACAAAGACACCCTCAGTAAAGAGCAACTGAAGAGTGAGTTGGATATGCGGGACTGCTGCTAGGGTTTATATTATCATGCTAACATTGTCCGATAGTGCTCATTTATGAGGAGATCATGCGGTAGAGGCGTTGCCTGTCTTGGATGTATTGCATCCACCTTTACGTTAGACGATAAACAAGATTACCTAAGAAGAGATACACCAAAGAACCAAAGAGCGTTAAACTTGTTGAGACATGCAGAATCGTCATGGCGAGTTCAGCCTAGGACTGGGACGCAATCCCGCGTCCCACGCTTATCCAGACTAACGGATCACAGCTACATTTGCTGATCCAAGGTAACTTCGGTATTCCGTCATACTCCGGGCCCTTTTTTTTTTTTAATTCCGTTATTGTGATCTAGCACTGGAAGGCGTTCGAAGTTTGTCATTATCCGTGCGCGCGCTGAAACCCCATGTGATATTTATTTTTCCCTTGTTGTTTCACGATCATATTCCCCGTGATGAATACTGTAGCAATGAAAGATGATGAATAAAAGCTCTTTATTTCCCAGCTCGACCCCGGTAGATATCTCATAATCTCTCGATCATGTTATCGAAGGGGTTCTCTTCCTCTCTCATCCCCTTACTTCCATGAATGCATGTATTCCCTTCCCAACTCCTTCAGGGCTAGGTTTAGCGGCACAAACATCTGGATCAACACCATGCTTGGAATGAAGATAATCTTTTGTCGTAGGGCCAATGGTCGCAATAAAGCATCTTCTGCCACGTCTAGTACTTCTCCCTGCCCTTTCGTCACCGGTATTCTCTGCAGAATCATGCGGTGAGGTGTCATCTAGTGAGGCTAACACTCTTAACATGGAATCGCACCCCGTTGGCGAAAACACAACAATCCACATTACGGCAGCTGTTGGAACTTGATCATCATAATTACCACTATTATAATGTCCTTCTCTCCAGCGATCCTCAATCATGAATTTGCGTCGCTCGGCAGTGACAGCAATCCGGAAATCTGCCTCGAACGAGGCCCTCTCGCCCGTTTCATAGACGGCCAGCTCATCAACCTGGATGCGCTCCGACTCTGGTAGCGTCTCAGACATGAGTGTCTTGGGGATGATGTCGCGATGCTGCTCCCCGACGAGGAAGAGTAGGGCGGGTTTTTTCGTTTCCCCACCCGCTGCACTGGCGGGAGTAGTATCAGAGATTCCGTACGCATCGTTGTAGTGTTTGAGAATGAGGTGTGCTAGGTTCTCGCCATTGCCGGCCTCTTCACCGTAGATTATTGCGTCTGGAAAATGTGAATCGCGAAGGGATTTCAAAGCGGTTGATGTGGCGGGGCCGACGGTGTAGAGAATGAGCTTGTGGGATGCGGCTGCAGCTTCTTAGATGAATCTCGTCAATAGTTGGTTATAAATTCATTAACTTATTACAACAATGATTCTCTATGTTTGGAGTTACTTATTTTCCTTTGTCTGGTAAAATATCAGGAAATGAGACTTGCATTTTAGGAATTAGTATATAGTAAATACGATACATTAAGACCCTCGGGGCGGTTACATAGGACATTACTGTATACCACATACCGTCGATAGACATCACTGCGGCCATAAAGCCCTCCACAGCCCTCTGACTAGTGAAGATCAAACCGCCATACCTCCTATTCGGACCGTCGGCAAACGCTCCCGAGAGAAAGAGATCCTTCACTACATTTAAGTTCTCTGCATGAGGTCGGTGCTCGAGCACGGGAACAAAAATTGGATTGTATGATCCGCTGTTCTGGAAGTATTCCTCGTAGGAGTCATGTGGGGTAGACCGCGTTTTCAGCAGGAAGACTAGCGTCTGGGAGAAAGAAGGTGAGATTGTTGTAGGGTCGGGTGCCATGGTCTGTCTGCTTTATTTATTGCGGGTGTGACTTGAGAGAGAGGGAGACACAAGAGAAAGGGGAACGTACGTGTATATCCAGACTGAGATTAGGGAATAAAAATGAGAGTCATCATACAAAAGATTCTTATTACTGGCAGATCCTCACCGTGCTTATCTCGGTTAGCGACCCATATACCAGCCGCCATCCCCGAATGATCAAGCACGTGGATGAGATACCTTAGGGCGATGGCTGTGGGCGCACTAGTCCTTGCCGGGCAGTATTTGCGCGGCGACCTAACTGTTTATGGTTGTAGCGCGGATTGGCGTACGCCATAGAAATTTTACGGGTCACGTGTGTTTGCTTACAACCGCGACATTCCTCCATATTATTTCTGCGCCCGTGTTTGTTTACGTTCCTTTCTTACCATTCCGCGTACAACAATCGCGCCTTGACGTTGTTATCGAGAACACCTTTCCGATTCTCCTGACCCCATTTGCTTTCTTTTCAAGTATTCTGGGTAGGTATATGAATATTACTGTTTCCAGGACCGCTCAAGAAAAAAGAAATCCGTCTCGCAGGCGAGGTCGGACAGATGTTCTATCGTTAGTTTGTGTTGGATTCTACTGACGGTTTTGATGATAAACTTATATAAGAAAAGGATATTATTCTCGATTCTTATCATCTTCCGTAATGTAGTTCCGTTCTCATTGTCTCTGGTTGTGTGTGGAACAGCAGCAACGACATAAATCAGCAAATACATGTATCCTAGACATCAGTGGCGAGGTCGCTACCTATTTTTCTCCACTATACCATATAAAAGAGTAGAGTAATACAAGTAAACAGTAAAAATATGACTAGTCTAACATTTTGTTGTTTATAGCTGGCTTGTTATTATCTAATTAGCCACATCGCACTTGGTACTCCATGTAACGACTGTTTACTGCCATGCTAGACCGCCTATCATCTTGGGTTGGTCTACGGCTGTTGTCGTTGTTGCATGCGACAGAGGTCCAAGTCAACTTGGAGGTGGGGCGTTAACAATTTTAACTTTTTGCGTACCATAGTTGTAGAGAGTTGGAAATTGGCAAGGTGTTCGGTTTGCAGGCAGCTTCAAGTCCACCTAGCCAAAGGGTCGAAGTAACACACCGTAATAGCACGATTGCTTATTACCTAGAGCCTTATACAATAAAATCAGGATTATTGTCTGTAACTAGCCTTTCAGCTATGACCGACACCCACCACCGGCTTGTCTCCCCATCTCAGTCTTGCCCTTCTTTGACCATTCAAATTTCTTTTCCTCGCCCTCCTTGGTATACTACCTCTTTCTCTTGGCTACTTCTACAGGCTAACCTAGAGCCTTACAATAAGATGGTATTTA
>JAHQZX020000558.1:0-116630 GCA_019804575.2 Pseudotulostoma volvatum
ATTCAGTGTGCATTGGCTCTATACGCGAGCCGGGCTCATAACTGTTAGAAATTATGTAGAATCTTGATGATGATATTCTTGTTCTTGTCTTTGGGATTCTGTGGGTGGAAGTATTACCCCTCATCAACCCCTCATCTAGATCACATGTTCAAATACATAGAACTTCAGAAAACATGGTAAAGTAATAACGTGACTTTTCTAACAGTAGGTAAGTCTAGATTAGTGGAGCTTATATACCCGGTAAAGTAGGTATTCTAGATTAGAGTGATCTTTTGGGCGGATTCTGGACCTGCAAGCACACCGGGATTCTAGATAGTAGGTGACAGTTGGCCTATTCCGGATTAGCGGATGAGCAATTTTGACGGCATATCTGCGGTAGATATTCTACTACGGTAGATATACCGCTGAATAATATTCTGCGGTGAGCCTGCTGTGGGTCTACCGTAGTTCAGTTTGTAAGATGCGCCGTAAGGTAGACAAGGCAAACGATCGATCAAAATGAATTACTAGCTGTAAATTATTGCCAAATTAGGATTAGCCTCCAGTGGAATGTCATTATTGACCAAACTATGATACTAGTACTAACGTAGTTACATGTACCGTCATATAGGTACCTACAGTCAAGAGGTACCGTAATATCATAGTAGTAATGCATAATTACAACAGCAACAAAATGCAAGGCTTGCAACCATAATACGTACATATGCACGACAATTGGACCCGATTAGTAATGATCGCAGCTGACTCCTAATATATACAACGGCTATCATATACAATAACGGGGCGGTGGAGTTGCCTCTTTCAAAAGATCGTAATAGCCCCAGCCTTTGCCTTATGATAGAGTAACACTTTAATATGCGCATATGAGATCGCTGTCAACAAGTATTCTTAGCCGTCATGCGCTGCTCTGCTGAGGCCGCTGTGATCATCATATTGGGGTCTACCTTTGCTCATGCATTGGCACCCCTGCCTCGAACGACACGAAACCAAGTTGATTTTATAAATGCCTCCGAAATACCCTCTATCCTGCTATGGCAAAGTCAGTGCAGCCATTTGCTTCCTGCGTTCGCCCTTGCGTGATTGTACGCTGAATATATAGCTTGGTTTGTAGATACCGATGGTTTCTTTGTGAAGTTCGATATCCCCTGTCCAGGATGTTTCCGAACCGAGAGCACCTTGGTACGGAACCGATCCCAGAATAGCGATTGTACCTACTGATCGGTATCCGTTATAGTCTCTTGAATTCAATGTGCGGTCTACTAATGGAACCTGTGCTGACGGCAGTGTCTCTCTCAACGGAAAAGAACTAGTCCAACGTTGGGATGCCAACCGGGGACATGGTTCTGGGACGTTTCCTTATGTGCTTCTCCAAGACGCAGCTGATCTTGGGATATCGGCCAGCTGGCAGAGTATCTGCATTCCACCGCCTCCAAACTCTCCAAGTGAACGTCCAATTCAGTTCTTGACTCTTAGGGTGGATCGCATTGGACAAGTTGACATCCAGGACAATATCGGTTTTGCGACTTCTTTTAGACAGGCAGGGATGCCGGATGTCTTGAGACTTGGTACTTATCCATTGAACATATCGGAAGACTCAGGGTTTCTCGATAATTGGCGTGATCCGCCAGGAATTGAACGTCTAGAGACCCAACCAAACGTCATTCAGCTTGAAGGCGACAGGGTGGAAGATCAGATTGAACGAGAGTCGACGAAATTAAAGACTCAAGTTCATTGTTTAGAGCAGCTTATCAAGGACGGGCCGCAAAAGATCCGTGGCCTTCTAAAGGAAGGCTGCAAACCTTTATTCTCCAAATGGAAACAATGCCAGAGCATTGTGTGCCTCTTAGAAGCTACGTTGCAGACGGTTCCGGAGCTCTTCCACCTGGCTGGGTCTCAATTTGGCTCTCAGAAGCTAGTTCCAGCCTGTAACAAACATGGAAGCTTCCCAAGTGAATCACGATTGGTACCATCTATTGAAACTTCCCGTACTGCCTCAGGGGATTGTTCTGATAAGGACAATATAAGCAATTTATCACCTGCGACTTCAACTCCCCTAACTCCAAATAATGTGTTTATTACATCCTCCGGCATCACTCCCCTTCTTCGAGAGAAGATTAAGGGCTTCGCCAGGCTGTGCGTCATTTTATTTCTCATAGCCACTGTTGCCGCTCTGACTGTCAAGCTCGCTCGGAATTCCTCCGCCTGTCGACGACGTCGAGTAGATCTTGCTGCTAGGCGCGAAGAACGGAGAGCTCGTCGCGCATATAGGTCTGCTGCACGCCGCCTTCGATGGAGACAATGGTGGGAGGGTCATTCCCATCAACCGGCGCAAACACTTATAGATAATCATGACCTCGATCGCATTCTCATTACAGAGACTGGGCAGCGGCGGGATTCAAGTTCGAATGTGGACGTCGAGCAGGGGGCTATGCAAGCTGAGATCTTAGGGTTAAGACGTGTACTCGAATTCGTAGGCGAGCTGGTTCAAAACAATAATGATCCCGATCGATCTAACCGATCCACACCACCTCCCCAATATAACCTCCTCATTAATGATAGGTCGTCAACTAGAAACAGCAACCCCGCGCCATCATCTGTAGTTGGACTTACGACAATCAATTCACCACGATCTAGCAGTTTGATGAGTCTCGAAACGGCATCTTCGCTTACCGTCGAAACCTTAGAGAGCTTAGAGTCGGCCCCGCCCGCTTACCATAGATGAACCAAGATCACCTTCTGTATGTACCTATACTAGTATGATATATAAGGCACTCAACTCAGCTTTCCTTCTATCCTAGCTTGACTTATTCCATCCGGAGCTGTAAGTACCTAAGGGCCATTTTCTATATATACTACTAATTTCCTGAAGTGCTTTGCAACGATTTGTTACATTTGAAGCATCGAGCTTTACGTTATGAGCCTAAGATTTCTAAATTATTGTTATTGAAGCAATTCTATGGCACCTCCCCTCAAAACAAGTAACTGTATAGGGATGTGTTGTCATTGCCCGTCAATTCTGCCGCATGTTACCGCTTTCGTCCTTCGTTTCATTCATACACATCAATGTTCTACATACATCACTAATACCATACTATGCAGTGGTTTTCCCCTTTTATTGTCTTTTTCCCCTTTTTTTCCCTTCTTCGTACTGGGATGCTATCAAAGCTAATAGCTACGAGTATCATACATTTGCTTACGCTTCCTTTGAGGCACTTCATCAATAGTAACCTACAGTTCTCTTTTTGCACTATCCGGTCTAATTTTGGCGGCGGCAGAAGGGTGGTGGGGGCTTAGGGCAGGTTGCGTTACAATCACACAAATGGTGCAAGCCATCCTTGATTAGGTCAATGACCGTGGTGTTGCTGATTACTGTTATTTTGGTATTCTGTCCTGATGGCTAATAGAGTAAGTAATCCGTAGCTTGTTCCGAGGCATCGACCTTAAAGAAACAAGTTACAAGTGTGACCTATACGAGCTCGCTTGCGATAAGTAACGACAGATTCACCTTGCGAAACACGACTCGTTGTAGCCCGTTCTATCGTCTCCACCACCTTATCCAGCTGCGATGGCTTCTTCTTGCATTGCTTCTGTATGGATCCTCTTTGCGCTGCGGCGCCGGAGTGCCGTTAGATTTCCCATAATATCCCGACAACTTCAAAGGCATAGCCAATCTCATGATGATGGTAGTGGTAGACTCAGTAGCCACAGCGGAACAAGGAATGCATCTATGTAGGAACTACGCAAGAAGAAGCCATCGCCCCTAAACAAAAGCCAAGACGATGAAGAGGATAGACAGGCTATAGTGAAAGATCCTGGAGCAGCGGGTTTCTGAGCTATCGGTTAGTTTGCGATTGCCTTTGCATTCTGGTCCCGCCGTCGTCACAAATGTTACTGCCGCCAACGCCTCTGCCCTCCACCAAACTCGGCGGCACCCCGGCGTACGGATCAATAGTTCGATTTATCAGGGAGGGTACGTTTAGGGGCCTTCAGTAGACGGATCTTTATACTGGATTGCACTCTAAAGGCAGTAAGGCTCGTAACGGCGCAGATCGATCTCCTATAGAAGATTCATAAGATTTTGCATGTAAAAAAAAAATTTTTTTTTGACCCACGTATTTGAGTGATTTGGAGCTTACGAGGGATTCGAGCACTGTTGTCCTATAGATGCATTCAATTTCAAAACTGTCAATGTCTCAAGTGAACCAAAAGTACAATGGTGAATACGTATGGGAGGAACTGATGCGGGAGTTTAAGGTATTAATTGGTATTTAAGAAGTCGGATTTAAATTGATTGTGGTACAATTTCAATACCCAACAAAGGCATCACACTAACCACTACGTATTGTATAGTATATAGAGGTTTGATTCCATTCATTAAGCAAAAACGAAATGACGCCCAGCCTGACCCGACAAGGAAAGGTTTTATTCGGATGACGGGGGAGGAGGGAAAGGTGAGACACCGATCCGATCGGGGATAGGCAAAAATGGAGAAATACAAGGTGTGTCAGTAAAGGAGCACTATACGTTAGAGTACAGCACCTCTATATTGATCGGTTGCGGTCTCCTTTAGGCCTTTGGCCTTTTCGGAATAGCCTGAGTTTCCCTGCTAAATTCCCTTTCATCTTCATCTTCATCTTCCATGACCGTATATTTTCGCTTGGCACGGTCCCGGTTGCCGTTGGTAGTTCCTTCGCCCTCATCCATCGTCGCCTTTTTAGTCGATTCCTCTTTCTGCTGTTCCTCTTCCCTGGCCTTCACGCTTTCCTCCCGAGCGGCGAGTGCCTTGAGAAGGTTCTCGTAGCCTTCCTCTACATTGGCTATAGTTTCATCGAGTTTTTGGATACGGTCACTGAGATCTAGCTGGATGAGCGTGTCACGACTACGTTTGTACAAGCGCTGTTTTACCAGCATCCGCCACCAATAATAGCGTCGCTCATTCTCATTCTCCGCGTTGTGCTTCTTAATAAGTAACCGTGCCATGTTTGCTCCTCCTGCGGCACGATGCTTGAATGGAATCTGGCCGAGAAGAAACATCTCGAAAATGTGAGCGAATTGAGTCGGGGCGATCTTGTATGAAGAGCGTATTTCGTGGAGATCACTTATAGGAATAAGAGCAGAAGTCGGCATAAGGCGGGGTCGGCGCTTGCTTGAGCTTGGCGGGTAAGGATTGGGACTGATATTGACATTTCGCTTGAGGAATTCCGGGCGAAGAATATGATAATCGGCCATGTCGCGAAGAGCGTCAAAAGCCTCGTTCGGGTCCTCAACAGTCAGTTCGACAATTGTTGGATCTTTGATACATGTAGAATGAATGGCTGTGTAAAGGTGGGCGCCATGGCCCGAGCCTTGATGGGGAGGAAGAATCAAGAACTGAGCTATCCGAAGACGAGAAGGTATTTCAGAATACTTGATCCGGTTAGGATACGGGAATGGCCCATCTTTTGCGGTGAGGGGCTCCGAGCTGTCCCGCTTAGGGAGAAACCACCATCGATAAGTTGTCGCATATCCAACGATAGAATACTGTGACGCGGAAGATGTCGGCGGAGGAACCTTTTCATACCTGTGAAACGATCAATCATTGTAATATCCGAAATTAAGCATGTCAAGGAATACAAGTATTCTTACACAAAATAGACTGTCCACCTTTCAAGCGTCCATTCTGGATCGTCTGTTGCAATAGGGGTTCCCGCTTCAATGAAAAATGAGACGAAGATCTGAATATGTTCGAGAAGACGGCGAACAGATGGATCGGTAAGCGAGCCTGACCAGATCTCGTAATTCCTTTCATTGGCCCTATATCCGTGAATCAATTTGCCCGGAGGTACAAATTCCTTGGCTCCCTCGTCATTCTGGACTGCGCTCTCAAATTGGGGTAAAGGCGCAAAGGCAGCTAGTCGAGGATCGTCAGGAACACAATATGGCGTTGTGGTTGAGCAATCCGAAAAGACACTGACATTCAGGCACCCAATCTCTCAAAGTTTTGTTCAGATCTAGCGGTACCGTATCCCCGACCGCTGTAAATTTATCGTCATAGGAAATATGTATCTGCGAGCGCAGATCATGGGCTACAAACCGCAGACGTATGATCAAGCCCTTGTATCCAAATATGCGTTCCTCATCACCAAAAATCGGGTATGTGAACTGCGGGTGGAAGGTCGATATCGTGTTCGGTTTGCACTCTCCAGGCTGAACTAAGGTGATATGGACTGCGTCATTGGCATCGCAGGACCCTGAGAGGATGACTTAAAGTCAGCTTCACACGCTATACAAGATATTAAGGGAGCGCTCACAGACGCCTTGGTTCTCCATGATGCCTGCAGCCTTGCGATAACAATGGCTAGATTACTATTCTAGAAACCAGCAGCTGGTGATGTTTGGAGGCGCGTCTCGGACCGCGTTCCCGATGGTCCATATCCGTATCACTTTCAGCACCGCCTACCCGTTATATTATGTATCATATTATCGTTATCATAAGCACCAAAACCGGTATAGACTTGTCTGAATTTAGTTTAGGTACTGTACATTAAAGTGTTGCTCTGCTATGGTGCGCGCCAACTGGCAAAGTCCAATAAATACTTCGATTAGTAATTGCTTAGTAACACATTATTTATGTGATTTTTTTTCAGATGTAAATTACGAAGTTTGCTTTGTTAAAGAATTGTGGCTAATAATAATTTGGTTCGGAAAATCTTTTAGAACAATGCAAGAGTATAATGATGATGGCGAAATCCCAATTGAAGTTTCATTGCAGCCTGATAACCAACGTCGCCACTTGGTTACCCACGGCGAAAGCACTTTCAATACAAATGATAGCGATTCCTCTTATAGTTGGGAAGAAGTCAGGGTAGAGTGGCTAAAGCCCAAGTCCAAAGGCAGGCAAAGGCATCATGGTGCCGGAGTGCCTCTGCTGCATAGGGAAGGCTGCATCGCATCAACGGGGACCAGAACATGTCTGCCACCAATATCGTTAAATATGATAGCGGAAGAAATTTGCAAGCACTTGGTCCCGGAATTTGAACCGACGGTCGCTAAAATCGGATGGATGTCGGAGGTATTTGGGGCATGAGCTGCCATCACTCTTTGACATCGCTCCGGCAGAAACACCCACATCACCGACATCGCCCACGACCGACCATGCCGGTCGCCGGTCTCGCCCTCGGCCCAGCATGGATCCCGGGGCAGCCGGCGAATGTAGCACGGCGTCCCGATCGGGTCCGTACGTTCCTTCCCGGGCGATCCGCATTCATCGTTACAAAATCTTCCCTCGACCGCTCCCATCATCGGTGGTGATAATGAAGCCAACAACAAAGTACTACCCGTAAAATTCATCCGCTGCCCATTTTAATTATAGTGTGTATGTATAGACTGCAGCTGTATGTAACGGTACTGTCTACGATATGTACAGTGCAACTAGTACTACGCGGGAGCGAAACCTCATGTACAGGCGCCTCAACGCGATTTCATAGCCAAACCTGCTATTCACACGGTCCTCCTCCAGTGAAGTACATCGTCTTGGCGTGCAGTGTCGAAAGAAGGGTCTTCGGCGTCATCTCCCACGCATGCTCATGGATCGATGCCAGGGCGCCGCGAGAGAAGAGTACTTCTTACAGGCTCTGAATTTTCAATGTTTCATAATCGACCCCTGCCTTCCTCACGAGGAAGATCCGTAGCTGAAGGTCTTCTATTTACAAGCAGGCTTGCAGATCATATATAGAATAAAAGATTTGAAGGCCTCCGGGCTCCCGCCGATTTTTGACAATTTAATGGAGCTGAAATCGAAACGGGTCCTAATAAGTTCCACCTCCATAGACAAAAAGAGATGCTTTCAAGGTTTGCTGTCCCATTCTTGGAGCGCTAGTCCTCCTAGTAGTACTCGGTTTTTTACAATGGGGGATTTAATTCTTTATAGATGGAGGTAGACATGGTATATAGTTCCGTAATTATTTAGCTTTCCTCTCCGAGGAAGGACCACCAAATTGACTCTTATATCATCTCGAAAATGCAACTATGATCATGCAGAAGACAAACTCGCCGGGATCACCACGCTCAAGGGATCTGTAGCGCTAGCCTTTCCTCAAAGTACCCAGATAGATCTTTTAAACCTCCTTGCGTACACTGACGCCAAAATAAGAAGACGGGGCAGAGACAAGGACGCCAAAATGCTATATAGCCAAGATAGGTGGCGTCGATTAAATATCTTCCCAGAAATTCGCGCTTGGCGTTTAGATAGGTAGATGGATAGATGTTGCCCAAATCGCCAATCGACTCACCTCACGCCGCTTTCGAAATTCCCCATACAATCCACAACATGCCAGCCTGCGCAAAACAAAATGAACAGAAAGCAGCTCCATCAAATTGTTCGATCCCACATTAGCTGGGGGGGGCATCTGGCATGGGATAGTCGCCACCATCCGCTAGTGATATTGCAGGTGGCGGATTTGAGGGAGCTACCCTTCGTCTATAATTATGGACAGAGATCCTGCTGCTGTTCTCAGATGAAGGGCGCAACGCTGGGGTGGTTAAGACACTTTCAACGACATTGTCATCGGAGGGCTCTTCAAGAAGTGGAGAGAAAGACCAGACCTAATAGACGGACAATCCCAGTAAGGGGTGAGAAACCACAATGGGCAAACATTTATAATATTGATTAATACGAGCTTACCTCCATTATAGTACGCCCAGATCGATTCGCCATGATGACAGCCTTCTCCTCCTCGAAGGCGACTCTCCAGACAGCCTCTGCAGGAGTAGATAGTTCCCGAAGCTGCTGACCAGTCTTGAGACTCCAAACCTTGACACGGCCATCACTTCCTCCACTCACAATGCGAGTGCTGTCGAATTGGAGGCTGGTCACACTATTATCGTGAGCTGCCAGTCGGTGTATCGGTGCCATTTGAGTTAATGACCAGACGCGAACAGAGCCATCCGAGCCGCCTGTGACCAGTGTATCACCTCGCATCTGTAACTGACCTACTAGAGAAGTATGACCCTGTAGGATGGCGTGACACTGGCCAGTATGCGGATCCCAGATTCTAACGCTTGTGTCCAAACTACCGGTTGCGATTCTCTTTCCGTCAAAAGCGATCGCATAAATTTGACTGAAATGGCCTGACAGGGTCCGCATACAGCGTCCTTCTGAAATGCTCCAGATACGAGCAGTCGTATCGTAGCTTCCAGAAACAACAAGGTCTCCATGGATACCAAGACACCTTACGCTTGCTTGGTGGCCAACGAGGACGCTCCTGCACATGCCGGTTGCGAGGTCCCATATTCGTAATGTCGTGTCTCTTGAACCCGAGATGGCAGTATTCTCATTAGACATTTTCAAGCATCGCACCGTGGACGTGTGACCCCGTAGAAGATGAATGCAAGCCCTGAAAGAGCAGCAGGTCAGCAGATACGAGACAGCAAGTTCGAGGGCGTTTTACCCGGTGGCCATATTCCAGACTCGGACTTCTCGGTCACAGCCACCGCTGACGAGTATATCGTTCCATGGAACCATGGTCCAAACCCCCATCACATGCCCTTGCAGCGTCCTTTGATTTTCGCCGTTGGTATCGTAAACATGGATTTTTGCGTTGTCCAATGCAACAACGATGTATTTCGGGGTAAGATGTAAGCTCGTAACAACCCCTTGATCAGGGTTAATGTGTTTTCGCGCACAACGCCCTCCCTTATTCCACGCCGACTCAACCATGTACTTTTGTTTGAAATGGGTTCGGTATGAAGAGGGCTGTACACGTCGTTTCCGCGTTGGTGTAGTGGGCCAGGGAGAATCTAACGACAACGCGGCGGAGATGTTCGAAATACTATCTGGTCTGTGCGATGCTAGTATATCCCATTTTCTGACGCCGGTGCGGGATGGGAGGGAGTCAAAGATACTAGAGGATCGGTGTCCATGGAAAGGATCAACAAAATCATGGTCATCATCGTCTGATAACTGTCGGCAGGCATACGCATGCTTTTCGCATAGGTTTTTCCATGTTATATCATCACTCAATAGCTCGTACCATCGCCTTGACACCTGTGAGGCCCTGGAAAGCGTCTTTGGTTCATCTATAAACGAAAGCACCTGTTTAGGACGACGAGTTGTAATCAGCATACATTTAGCGATGCCACAAGAAAAACGATAGTTCGTATTACCCTCAAACATAGCTCATTAGGGAGGGTCTGAAACGGGTCCTTTCTCAACAGCGGGCTCACAAAGCTCGAGACAAAACTGAGCAACTGGTTGTCACACAAATTCAACAAATCGACGAGAAACTTCTGTTTTTGTGTACAGGTTAAGGTGTCAAAACGTGTTTTTGCGTTTAAAAGCAACGACTCTTCTGTCTCCTCCTCCCCAGACTGCCAGCTGGAAGTCCTCCGGTGAGGCGCGGGACTTGGTGCCGGAGTCGGGGGAGAAGTGGGTGCGGAAGGGAGGAGACTGGGAGGGAGGTGATGGTTTGACTTGTTGGATGTGGGTAACAGCGTTGAATGGGAGCTGGGAAGATCAGACACCATATTCCTGCTGCCAGATACTCGAAAAGACATCGTAGCAAGTGGACCGGGTATGTTGTGTGCGCTATCTCCATTGTCTGCGGCATTTCTTAAAGAGATCCGCCGCTGGCTCAGGGAGCGCGGCGATGTACACCACGAAGTCATGGCCCGAGATCACCGGTAGATTTTAATAATATAATAACACTATAACAGATGAGATCCTCACGCCGGGCCCCTCACGATAGTCCGCAGTGGCACTTTCCTATATAATTGGTTGGCGAAATGCCAGCCCGTTCCTTGCGCCCAGCAATTCAGAGTCCACAGCGCTAGAATAAAAGTAGGGTTCGATCGAAAAGTCGATGCGATGGTGCAGAGGAGAGATGACCCCAAAATGCCACTGGCAAGCTCCTGGGATCTGATAATCATCTATGTCTTTGAGGTCCGAAAGAGCAAAAAGCATGACCAGAGAAGCGGCGGTAAAGGAGGGCATCCGAAGGCCGAGACTTTTAGAACGTGAACACAGACCGCGCCAAGCATCGATCAGGTTTGGTGCTTTTCGCTCGGGGTCGAATCTTTTTTTTTTCAAACCCCACAGCTTCTCTATGATCAATCGCCTTCATATTATTATTCTCCTTTAAGGTCAATTTGGATGAACCGGCTAGGGATGCGAATTGAGAGAGGACTCCAAAGACGGGAAAAGGGGATAACCTTTCATTTTCATCTCTTGCCTTTGATATCGGACAATCGCCCGACAAGATCCGGGTGGAGAGGGCTGCATCCTCCTCCAGCACTCTTTAGCAGAAACCATTTCGGATGGCAGCTGAACACCTCCTCTTTTGAAGCGAAACCTGCGTTGGGATGAAAGATGGAATGTCCCACAGTCAGGCCCGAGTGTGTTCAACTTGAACTCTTGTGGCGGGTGACAGAATATACTACTACATATATAGTAACAAGCTCATGCTTGTGTTGCCGCGCTGTCTTCTGTCTTGGGTGTTTCTCTGAGCTGAAAGTTTCTCCCGGCCATTTGGACAGTTGTACCATATCCCTGGATATGTCTTCGGCAGAGATTCACGAACCGTGGGTCAAATTCTCCAGCTCTTCGACCGACGAGACACGACATTATGACCGATCTATGAACACCCGCACAGTATAGGAGGCAGAATCAATTCCCTCGCAAAAATCATGGAAATCGATGGTATATCCTTTTGCGTCAATGCGAAGATATGAGACTATAAAATGGGGACATGAATTTGAATTTGAATTTGACTATGACTATGGGAACCACGTAGATCCTGCCAATACCTTATGGGAATTATAACTTGGTTGGTCCACGTCACGAGCCGCCACAGCAGTATCACCTATAACAAATATCCCGTCTAAAAAAAAAATAAATAGAGAAACTTGTGTATGAAGACGTTCTACCAAAGAACATCATCTGCGAAAACATATTATAATTATCTTGTCCCGCGCGGATCATCATTACTCACGCCAAAGTTCGGTGGAGCAAGAGTCTCCCCAGGAAGGCCATTCAATGGGCATGTCCGATCTGCAGGAACAGCGGTAAGACCATCCCAATCACCGATGCTACCAGGTCTCTCATTGATTTCTTCGATCGTTGTGGGGTATCTCTACCATCCGTATACCCATTCACAAACACCTCCTTTGGGGCGGAGCTAGGATCATTTTCTTGCATTGTATGCATGGCGACATACCTCCAGCCTCTATCAGCTAATTTACCGTCGAAGCGCTGTGGTCAAATTGCAGGTACTTACAAGAAAGTCCCAGCAGAAAAAAGCAGAAGCATTCCTGTCCACCACCGGGTTGTTACCTCGTCTTTGCTGAAGCTTAGGCCCACCGTCTGGGTGAAAAGGAAGGTCATCAGCGCTCCTATTGGAGATGCTAAGCTGAAGATCAACAAATGCGCCCTAGCCGCCCTACTTGAAAGGCCTTGTTTTAGCAAGACAGACGCGAGACCGAACGAAGCCGGAGCTTTGTGGATGAGGAGGGCAAGGAAGATTATGAGACTCAAATTCGTATTAAAAGTGGACGCTCCTAAGGCGATCCCATCAGCCGCGGCATGGATCACAAGTCCGATAGTAGTTGCAAAGCTGTGGCTGGGTGCCGAACTGCTTCGTTCAAACAGGCCCCCATCATGGGACGGAGAAGAGCTTCGCTGAAGATCATATCCTAGGTTGTCAAGAGATATATGGTGAGGCAGCCGCTGTTGCTTCGATGAGGATGCAAACCTGGGTAGCTTGTCGACAAGATACATCAATAT
The DNA here is from genome assembly GCA_019804575.2 of Pseudotulostoma volvatum. Classification (NCBI taxonomy): domain Eukaryota; kingdom Fungi; phylum Ascomycota; class Eurotiomycetes; order Eurotiales; family Elaphomycetaceae; genus Pseudotulostoma; species Pseudotulostoma volvatum. The sequence goes on from JAHQZX020000558.1 coordinate 12,758, forward strand.
GAAGCCACCAACGAGTGCGACGCCAATCCAAACATGAAGAGAGCTTTCATGGTCCCCGCTATGATCACGATCATTCGTTTGTTCATGACCATCATTTTGTGACCCATCCTTTTGATCAAGCCTTTTATGTTCCTCATTTATATCTTCGGATCTTTGAACATAGATTTTTTCCATTCCTTTAGGTGAAGTCGATCTGGTCCATGCTGAATATGTCGCTGGGACAGCCAGATCTAAGATGGCACTGCGACCACGCAGGTTCGTACTCATGTGTGGGAGAGAAGGATTCGTGTCTTGATTCTGCCATCTAACGTCCAGTAATTGGTTGTGGGGTTCTTGCTGGGTACGGTGTAAAGCTGAGCTGTAGAGGGTTTCAATTCCTTCGGGAATAATCACAATCAGGGATGTCCCGACCAAAACTCCCATTCCAACAGAAGAAACCAGTCTTAATTGAGAAGGAGAGAGTGCAAAACTGAGTGGTAAAGAGCCAACAAGGAATGATCTGTGTAAACAAGCACACTGTTAGCATGTACCGAAATCATAGCTAAGAATACTAGTGTTCAAGATCTCACGTAGCAGCCATCACAATGCTGAAAATGAGCAAAGTGAAGAGACCCTCCATGGCCAACTTTGGTGTTCACACCTCTCCTCGCTACTATGAACTGTGAAACATCCTGAAAATTGGCATAGAACAAAATATCGTACAAGTTGCAGAATTATTGATGTGCAATGCAATGCGACAGTTACCCGACGTGGTCTTTTCCTAAAAGCTAGGTTATTTTATCACGATTACACAGAGAGGAGCGCAAACATATAGATTATATGAAAGAATAGTGAAAAGATGAACAGACCCCCTCTATCGACCCGAATATGGAGAAAAAACTCAGCCTGGAAGCTCAGGAGACTTCCGATTTCCTCCCGTCGATCCACCCATTGTTTCGAACTTTATGGTCGGTATTGACACGTGACCTTCACCAAGGATCACTAGCGTAATTAGCCTTGTCGTATTTCATATTTGATATACAATTCGCTAATAAAATACTGTTCTCCAGTAATGCTTGTTTTATCTTCTTCCTTCCCTTGCCTTGGAATTTTTGGGAATTATTAGGCAGTGATATACTAAAGTGTTCATTCACTTAATTGATCGTCCTGTTAGCTATATTATTTGAGTCTGCTGCTATTAGAATCGATAACCGGTCTATATATGATATGACACCGTGAAACGCCTAGTCGGCCCATCCAGCCGGCATCAAGTACTAGAAAGAGCTCGAATGTCTACTAACTATTGCGGAATTTGCCAAATTGAATCTTTGTAGTTCCCTGGCCAGAAATTGTTACTGTTTGATATATGGCTTATCCGCATAGTTAACCGTCTTTCTTTTCTATGGCCATACGTTAGGGGTCATATAACTCAGAGTATACTCTTTGGCTGTGAGGATTTAGACATCCGAGAATGTTGATCCGTCTTCGATAGTCTTCACGATTTGTTTCTAGTCCAGTTGCATGTTCAAATATCGAGCACGACCTTGTAGGGAAATCGGTCACTTCATTGCTGTTCTCTGGGTAATCTTGACGACTGAGGTCCGTTTTTCATAGATGTCATGTCAGAGCTCCCATAAGGCCCCATCATGGTATCAAAATACAAGGCCTCCGCTCTGGATAACTTCGAGAATGCAGTAAGGGTTTGGACGAACGCTGACATGTACATATACCTCCATAGGTAGGCGTGTAGGAAGCGAATACTGGTGCTTAGGGTATTTTGGGAACCCTAAGAATGCTTCTAGGGAAAGCTAGGGAAAGACTATCTCCTTCCCTCTTGTTCCTAAGGCATTGCCGAGGTGAGAAAATGGGATACGGGGATTGGGAGCTTACCTTGCGTCTTTACCTCCACGTTGTAGATCATACGCAAGCCATCAATTTAGTCTGTTGTTCATGCGTCCCTTCCCTTTTCTCGATGCTTCTTTCATAAGTCCACGGTCGTCTCGCCCCCTTTGCTATTCATCCGGCTTTGATATTTCTTTTCTTTATTGTCTCGAAGCCCTTTTCCCTAATGGACTCCGACACAAAAATTTTTCTGCAGTGCACGTAATTCCTCTCGTCTTGCCTGCTATTTCAATTCAACAAGCAGGGAAATCGAATGAAAACATGTTCTCGCCACTCCAAAGAACAGGTATCGAGATTCTCTGAGTGGACTACTTTCCTCTCAGAAATTCGCAACTAGAATATACCGGTATGCCCTCCCTCAAGCGTTTTCATTGGCCTGAATTAATGCTGTGAATTCTTAAGGCTTTTCAAAGTTGACAACACGCGTCCTAAAGATATGATTAAAAATGGGATCAATGTAAATCTCTCGACGCTGACTATGATTTTGACTTACATAGTCTTTCGGTAAAATTTGGCTCTAAGTCAAGAATAAAATAACTTTGATAAAGCCAGATCAACAAGCCGTCAACAATGCGATGAAACAACATAAGATATTATTTGGTAAGAAGGAGGATTCCGCTTGGGCAATCTGGTTCGAATTCGGAAGCGGCCTACTATCGACAATATTGCTACCAAGATTCTGCCTAAGAGAAAAGGTTGGCCAATATGTCAGAGAGGCAACGGGGTGGGCGACGAATGCAAAGGGTTAACTGTGAAGGGAAGCTTACCATGGTGGTATCCCTTAATCGGAGAGCGTTATCACTTTCCATGCATCACACCTATCACCCACCATATAAAGATGTGCAACTGTCTCCGGCGGCGATTGAGTTTATCGGTGCGAACGTTTTACTTGGACCCCATCGCAAATCTACGGCGAGCTTCAGCCTTCCAAGCTTTCTGGGGCTGATTTGGTTACTTGGTTTATTACCAGCGGCAGGGCGCAAATGCCGTACTATGGCGCCGAGATCCTATCGCCTTCAAATCTGCAATATGTCTTCTAGATGGACATGAATATTAAGAATGGCATACTGTGATTTAATGCGGTAACGTGTGTGGATTGGCTATATACATCCGTAACTCTATAACTGAATTGGCAAAATCTGTGAATGAATTATCCATGGATGCTGCCTTCGGCATAAATAATGTGGGCATGGATTTCTTCGCTGTATTGAGTGAGCGATAGGACTGGAGTTCCGCCTATCTTTTCGTGGAAGTACTGGATAACAGTATAGTGCTGGGCGAAAAGAAAATAGATTCAACTCCTCCTGTGGCCGCGGAGAAAATAAATGTTCGATAATCAACGTGCCGAAGGGAATATGAAGTTTCTTAAGAGATTTGTGGCCAAATATGATGAATGAAATGTTGGCGGATGAAGTTGATCAGCTTCTTCAGACGTACAATGCGGTGAACCTAGGCCAAATATATGATAGTACCGTGATAAGTCACACTCCCAACCTTGGCAACGTACCAACTCGCGATATAATCATTCCAGACCTCAATCACACGAGACTTTTTGAGCTTTGAGTCATTTCAGAACATTATGAATAGCAGAGAATTTTCGTGCCATGACAACTACGAGTATAGCTAATCCGTAGGGTCGAAACAGTGCATGGACCCGGAAACTATATGTAGTAGAATGCACCGAATACAGACTCTAGTTATTGGACTTCGTTCCTCAAGGCGTCCGACGAAGCCTGCGGAGTCGACCCTGTCTATCTATCTGTGTTGCTATTGTATGTCTATTACAGCAAATGGTACTTACCCTACTGGTACTAGTAGTACCATAGCTACATTACATAAACACGTTGTAACCCGCGACCTGCGCTTTTCCACCTTTGGAATGGGGATGGCGTTGGACCGACTGAGTAAAGTGTCTTGGCACGCCGGTACTAGTGGAAGAATTATGTGTACGCGGTAGACGGAAGCGCGTTTTTATCACATCACTAATACCCGATCTTCTCGCCAGAGAAATCCACAACTTTCGAACAGTAATAACCCTTCAGCTGCTATCACCTTTCGCTTCTTGATTCGATCGTTTCTCTCTGCTCCCTCTGTCTACACTGTAACATTGCATGTTTTCTATCTTTCAGAATGCCAGCCGATATCAGATCATTCTTCGGTGGCAAGGCCGGTGCCCCTATGAATGTGTCCACAACAAATGCAGTGAAGGAGGTATGCTACCATTTGCGGTTAATTTGGCGTGTCTGCGTCTTTCGGACTCGGTCCCTGACATGATTTCTTTAACTCTTATGACTACGGTGATGTCTTCGGTGCTTAGCGGCTCAGTGTTGCTAACATCTACCAAACGCTCATAGGGTGTTCAAGCCGTCAGAAAGAGACGTAAGAATCATTTACCGCCAATGTAAATCACTGATGTCTCATCACAATATAGGTCGCAGGAAGATAGTCGATGATAGCGATGATGAAGAGGGAATTCAGCCGAAATCTCCAATTCCGAAAGTCAGACCAGTCAAGCAAGGGTACATAGACGCAGATGACCCTCTCTATTGATCACGCAACAACTGATTCCTTCATCTAGCCTTAGGGAAGAGGCTGTGACCCAAGGCGAGCCTACTAGTACATCTGACTATTTCGCTTCAAGCATGAAAAAGACACGGCAAGTGAGAGATCGGACAACGAGAAGAGACGCGCGATCGGATGATATGGTTGTAAATGGACATATTGAAAAAGACCCCGCAAAAGCCGAGCGCACTCTCGAGATTACAAGAAGCTCGCCGATACGGCAAGATCAGCTGCAGTGCGCTAAGGGTAACACAGCAGATGATCAAGCTAACCCTCTTGAGGATGAAGATGGTCTTGGGGGCGATGACATCTTTGCCGCAATATACGGGAAATCCGGCAGACTTGGCGATGACTATGTCGAAGAGCGTAGTGGGAGTGATCTTGATGGCCTTGTCGTCAAGCCGACGTTGGGAGTTTGGGAGGAACCAAAGAGGAAAACTATTCACCGACCGAAAGATGTGGATATAGAAATGGATGATATTCCTAAAGCATCAAGGACCGAGAGAAAGCGTAAATCAGAAGTGCTTCTCGATAGAGATAAAGGACATGACCCGGTCGATAAGAAGAAACGCCCAACGCCTAAGAAGCAAAAATCAACTCTAATCGAGGATAGACCGGGAAGCAAAGAGATCCAAGAGATTCTCGATAGCATCCCAATAGTCAGGCCTCCTTCTCCTCCATTATCTTCCGGGCCACCCAAGGTGTTTAATTTTGCTCAACAGGCGCAACGATCCCAGACTCCCCTAGCAGCCGAAACCAAAGATATTCCTGTCGGCGCAGAGAACTGCCTTGCAGGTTTATCTTTTGTGTTCACAGGCATTCTTGGGACTCTAGGACGTGAGGAAGGACAATCTCTTGTTAAACGATACGGCGGCAAAGTCACCGGCGGTCCAAGCTCGAAGACAAGCTATGTTATACTAGGAAATGATGCCGGGCCTAAAAAGCTGGAGACTATCCGGAAATTTGAGATTAAGACGATCAATGAGGATGGTCTCTATGAGTTAATCAGACGGCTACCAGCTAATGGTGGTGATGGAAAGGCCGCAATGCAATATCGGGCTAAAAAGAAAGCTGAAGAAGAGAAAATTCGAGCACTAGCCGCTGAAATCGACCTGGAAGAGAAGAAGGCAGTACGTACTCCCAGCGGATCTAACCCTGAAGTTACAAAAAGATCACAGGTTGCTTCATCACCAATTCTGTCCAAAATTGATGACCGCTTATGGACTACAAAATATGCTCCCACATCGTTGAACATGCTTTGTGGCAATAAAACTGCCGTCGAGAAATTGCAGACATGGTTGCGAAACTGGCGAAGGAACGCCGAAAAAAATTTTAAACAGCCGGGGAAGGAAGGATCTGGTATCTACCGTGCAGTTATGATTTATGGGCCTCCAGGAATTGGCAAAACCACAGCTGCGCATCTGGTCTCCAATTTTGAAGGCTACGATGTGGTCGAGACGAACGCGAGTGATACAAGAAGCAAAAAGCTTCTAGAGAGTAGTCTCCTTGGTGTCTTAGATACGACGTCTCTCCAAGGCTACTTCTCGGGCGAGGGAAAGAAGATAGAAAGCGAGAGGAAGCGTCTTGTACTAATAATGGACGAGGTAGACGGCATGTCAGCCGGTGATCGGGGTGGTGTTGGAGCGCTAGCTGCAGTTGCTAAAAAGACGCGAATCCCTCTGATTCTAATATGCAACGACCGGAAACTTCCTAAGATGAAGCCTTTTGACCATGTCACATACGAACTCCCTTTCAGACGACCCACTGCTGAACAAATTCGTGCCAGGCTGTCTACAATTTGCTTTCGTGAGGACTTGAAGATACCGCCGCAGGTCCTTGATAGTCTAATCGAAGGTGCACATGCAGACATTCGGCAAGTAATCAATATGCTTTCGACTGTCAAGCTGGATCAACAGCACTTGAATTATGACGAGGGGAAAGAGATGTCTAAAGCATGGGAGAAACATGTTGTTTTGAAACCTTGGGATATTATCAGCCAGATATTAAGTTCACAAATGTTCTCTCCGGGCTCGAAAGCAACTTTGAACGACAAGATTGAGCTGTACTTCAATGACCATGAACTCAGCTATCTCATGCTTCACGAAAACTACTTGAAAACGAACCCGGTGCTTGCTAGTCGCTATCAAGGGAAAGAACGGAAACTAAAACTCCTTGAGCTTTCAGATAATGCAGCTACAAGTATCAGCGATGGCGATCTTGTCGATAGGATGATCCATGGTACACAGCAGCAGTGGAGCTTGATGCCGGTGCACGCTGCCTTCAGCTTCGTCCATCCAGCAAGCTTCACTTTTGGCAACATGAATGACCGTCCTTCATTTACTAGCTGGCTTGGACAGAACAGCAAGCAAGGTATGCCGTCTTCCCCGGTTATGAAACGTCTACTTACATAGATATCGTTAGGCAAACTCGGGCGTTATGTCAAAGAAATACAAGCACATATGCGTCTTCGCGCTTCCGGTGATCGGGATGAGATCAGACAACAATATCTACCGGCCTTATGGGACAAGCTTATTCGAAGATTGATGGATGACGGCAAAGATAATATCGAGGACATCATTGATTTGATGGATAGTTATTTCCTCACCCGCGAAGATTGGGATGCCATATTGGAGTTAGGCTTGGGCCCCATGGACGAGTCGAGTGTCAAAATTGAAACCCAGGCAAAAGCGACCTTCACGCGTCGTTACAACCAACGCTCACACCCTGTTCCTTTTATGAAAGTTAGCAGCGTTATAGCACCGAAAGGACTCCCGAAGGTGAAGCCCGACATTGAGGATGCGATCGATGAATCCGATGAAGGGGAGATTCTAGAGGATGATATTAAGGAAGGTGGTGAGAGTGAAGAGCTAGATTTGAAAAAAGACATGTACGTCAAAGCGCCAAAGAAGCCTGCTGCTCACAAGGGAGCCGTGAGGAGAGCGAAGAAGACTGCAAAAGGCGAGGAGGATAATGATGATTTCACTGATGATGGGGTGAAGCCCAAACGAGGCCGTGGCCATAAGTCAAAAAGGAAGTCTTGAAGAGGGAGTGCGGGCATACGGCATGTGAAGCAATGAGGTTAGCAACGCTACTTGTGCTACCCGAATTCTCCTATGGGCATTGTTAATTGCTAACATTTGAAAGTAGATGGGGGCATGTGTGAGGCTATGTGTATTTAATTCGTGTGGATATAATTACACTGTAGTATATATCATATTTTAGTCATTGGTTACTACTGACCATTTCTTATTCATGCATTTAAACCAAGAATTAATTATACTCATCCTGTATCTTCCACACTTGTACGACTTTCTATTAGTCGAAGTGGTCACATTGGATTCTCAAGGCCCACAAATTTATCTTGGTAAACCCATGGGATAGTGTAGAGAACCAAGATAAATGCAGGTGGCTCTTAAGCCGGCAATTAAGGTATGTGTCTAGGTACCCCTAGTTTAGTAACTAGCCATCATGAATGCATTATGCATGAGGAGTAAAGTTATTATGACCACAAAGGTACATATCATATGCCGCCAAGCATGCAGCTGGCGCTGAATTATGGGGAATCCCCGCAACTCACCGTTGGGGCGGTGTCTCTGGGCGGTGTCTCCACCAACGAGGTCTCTCATGCACCACTTCGGCAGGATTCAAAAGATACCTACCTACCTTTCCAACATACTACATATATCCGTTCAATATGTATGCTGACTACCTATCCCTACCAATTTATGTACTATGTACATCTACGATTCCTGTGAGCGGCAACCTTCTTTGATATTGCTTTCTTGTACGGCACCTCTTATCTAGTTAGGGCATTATTCTCATTCCCTATATTCTTTGCCACAGGCTGGTCCTGAGGGGTCATGTTCTGACCTCACCCAATGTTCTCCCTGATTCACTTTGGGATACATGAGCATTTACTTACTAGATCCTCAGAGAAGCTTCTACCATGTAGGCTATGTGGTTGAGTTGACCTAGGCTCAGCTATGTTCTTATTTTGACTGTTGGTAGTAAGCTTCAAGAACGAGTCCTTTTGTTTTTCTTCTTTCAGCAAGGCTGAAGCCGCGAGATGTCGCTCCTACAGAATGAAGAGTATGTTGGCCCATCATCCTGGATTTCGATGACACAACCTGCTAATCTACGAATGTCACTAGCTTCACCATTTGGCAACTACGCACGTCATATCTGTCAGTAATCAAGGATGGCGTTGGAGATCGTCTCGTTAATGTGAATAATTCAATTCTCAACACCCCCGGCTTTCGCGCGGCTGGCTGGGCATCAGTCACTACAAATTCGAGCAGTCAAATAAAACGCACTTATTCGCCACCGATTCCAACTACAACAACTTTTTCATCAGAGTACTATCGGCTCACAAGGCATGGAAATGGTAAAGTTAATGAGGCAGATGGTCTGGGCATTCTTGATGACGGAGACGATGATGAGGGTGGTATGGTGACCGGCGGCGGGGGGACGTATACCCTAGGAACGAGACACCATGGAAAAGTGGCGAGGAGAAGTCGTCGGAGAGAGCGTCAGCAGAATGACCAGCAGAAGCAGGGTGATGCTGAGGAGGAAGATAGCAGCGACTTGAGTGATGAGAGTGATGATGAAGGGGAGTTTACACAAAGGTCAGTTGGAAGGAAGGACTTCTAGAAGGCTAATTTAAGTTCAAGTCGAATGTTTAACGCTTACACTACGCAGGGCAGCCCAGCAGATAAAGTTCTCTAAAATGCCGGTGAGAACTCGGTCAGGATCTTCACCTATACCAGGCTTAGATCGTACCGATGAACCCGAGGTGACCATTATTTCCCCCTCACGTCCGTCCCCCGATAATCGCTACCGGAGAAGTTCTTTAGGAGCTGTGGAGATAATGAAGGCGCGTGAGCGACGGGATACAACCACAAGTAGTGACCTTTCCGAAAACGAATTGGATCCCTCTGTCTTCAAACGACGCCAGATACAATTCTCATCTCAATCTCAGATTGCTGAATCGACTAAAGCAATAGCCGATAAAAGCGAAAACACTGGGTTTGGGAAAGTCAGGTTAAGTGTCGGTGAGGATGAACAGGATGAAGACTTCGGCCCTGAGTCTGTTGACTCCGCCCTTTCCTCGGAGTTCGATGTCACTGCGGGCTCGGGTTCCCTGCTAGAGGATGTTGACATCACCGGCACTGTGGACCCGTCGCCCCTTATGGTGCACAAACTGCAGAATACAGGAGGCTCTCATGGCGCATCACCAAGGAAACTGAAGCCCCCCGCTCCTGTCTTGCAGGATCTCCCACCACCCAGGCCGATCAGCACGGTACAACCAATCAGCTTATTATCCAAAGAACTCAATGCTAAGAAACAAAGTCCTTCAAGTCCTGTCGAAATATTTGGATCACTATGGGCTACCGGCTCGAATAATGCCCTGAAAATCAAAATATATGCTCCATTCTCAACCCAACCAGAGGAGCCATTTGATCTCCCACTTGCACGTGAATCTAAAGATGGAGATCTTACAGCTCCCGTCACTGTTGCCGAGGCAATTGGATTAAGCCTCTGGAGATACATACAAGAAGGCCATAGGCCTCCAATAGAACGCAGCAAATTGAATGTGAATAGGTGGACCCTTAGAATGGTGGAAGACGGAGAAGTCGAGTATGATTTTCCGCCTCTAGGACGAAATCTCCCAATTATCGATTTTACATCGAACAATAATAGAGCGGCCGCACTTAGAGGCCGGTTAAGAGGCAAGCCTTATGATGAGTTTGCCCTTGTTGAAGCTACGCAGCTGGAGTTTGAGGAGAATGAACGTCTCTATCCGAAATTCAGCCAAGATCAAGCGGAAGAAGGTAGCGATGCTGCGCAACCTGCGCCGTTAGCACCGAGCCAGACGGTTGCACCAAGCAAGCCAACGATATCGGCCCGGATTAATCCCATTCTCAATCAGCCATTCTCCTCAGCATTAAATGACAGCTCTTTGACTCCAGCTGATCGCCCGGCACCAACATCCCATGCTACACCTCGAATGGGAGTTTCGAAAACATTAAAGATTAGGTTTATCAACTTGGAGGCCTCGACTCAAACAATGACGATTAGTACTGCCACCGATAGTTACATTGCAGAGATCCTAGATTCTACCTGCAAGCGATGGGGCCTTGATACAGGCAACTACCTTCTGAAAGTTATGGGGTGTAACACTGTTGCACCCTTAGATCGTACGGTGGAGGCACTGGGCAATATCACGGAGCTCGATCTTGTTCGAAGGAGATTTGGCGCGGGCCCATCACTCACGGGCTCACCGGGCAGCTCTTCACCAAATGCTCCTCTCTTGATTGACACCGCAAATAACGGACCAACGAAGAAAGGCAAAAAGGGAGGACAGCGAATGTTACATCCACTGGCGCAAAATCAGGACCTCATCGCTGGTTATTATCGGCGTTATCACGTTCTCCGCAAGCAACCAATGTCGTTCACGACATCTAATCAGCGCCTTCTCGTGATGGACAATGAATACTTGCATATAATACCAGGTGACTCCAGTAAAGGAGTTCTCGAGAACTCCGGGAAAACACGGTCCTTTGGTTTCCATGACATCATCGGATGCAAGGTCAGTCGCCGTCACCCAAAGAGCTTTCGTGTGGTGATCTTGCGTGGGAACGAAGCGAACGAACAAAAACGGTACGATTTTGAGGCAAAAAACGAAATTGAGGCATTGGAAATAGTGGACGAGATCAAGAAAAACATGACACATTACCGGATCTAGCTCTCCTTTTTCATTTCCCCCTTTCCTTCTGCTCTGGTGGCATAGACCATCCCTAACTCGTGCAGTATTCATGTTCAGGCTACTGAAGCAGTTGAACTGCTTATGTTGGCGTGTCACACATGCAAACTCCAACTTAGAGTCGTGCATATAGTCTCTTCTACCTGACTTGGTCCAAAGAGTAAAACTTGCCTCTCCCTTGATGGACACCCCAAATGATTCCAACGAAACATACTTTCCCACAAGACATTATTTCATTATAGCCTTCATTAACTCCTATTTGTTTTACGATGTATGCGGATACCACACCAATTGGCTACTGGTATGTACTGCGCTATATTATAGAGGTGAAAGTTGAGATTGCTTTTAGTATTGACAATCCATGTACGGACTGAGCTTAAGTTGAGTTTCACTGTCTCTCTGGCGCTGGGTTACATGATAGGCTAGTCCAAGATCAGAGGTGGAGACCCACATGGTATGTGAATACAGAGTTGAAATGGAGGAAGCAAGCTTTCTTGTTGCTTGCTCACCACTCAGCCAGAGGTTTGAGGGATAACTTTTTCTCATAGGTGGAGTGCGTGAAGGTTGTCTGCAACTACTTGGGGCTGCCGTCAGTATCAGCATCGGTTGGGTTTCTTGCTTATTTTGTGGCCCCTGCGATACTAATGATACTGACGGGTGTTCCGGTTTGTAAACCCCAGTATGAATATGGCAAGTTGTACATAAAAGTGTAGGCTCCTGAGACCAGAGGCTGATATGGAAGTAATAAGTATACATAAAAATTTGTTTTATTCTTACAAAGCAATTTATTTTCGGTTGATGTTGTATTTACTTATATTATAACAATCGTTTTTCGAGTTGTGTTTCAAAGTCGTGTTTTTGCTGTGCTTTACTACTACACAGTTGACACTGAATATACATAGGATTGATGAATGATCAGATTGAGTCGCCGGTGGGTTCACCGCTAACAACATGTTGATTCAGTTAGAACTATAGGTGGTGGTGCTACCTAACTAATATATGGTTATATATGTATTTAACACCTGAAGCCGTTGACCGCAAGTGGAGGATTAGTAAGCAGTAAATTACCATATTATACGGTATTTCACGTATTGTATGTAATGATGCGTATAGGCAATGATATGATGGCTCGGAACACTGTCTAGCGTCCGTACCGACTAGCCCTTCGGTTTAACTGAGGAGACTAGTCCCGTATTAAGGCAGCAGGGCCATTACTCCCTCTTCTTTGTTTACTATACCGCGTTCTCCTGCTAGGCAGCTAGGCTTTTCACGATTCCTGTTCTAGGGGCCTATTTGGCTCGCACTTTAAAAGTGTGCACTTTCTGGAAAGTGCAATGTAAAGGTCGGCTTGCTTTTTTGAAAATTGCGATTTTCAAAAGTGAAACGGTCCGTTTGGCTCGCACTTCACAAAAGTGAAAGCCACCACAAATAAAAACGCTAGAGTAGAGTCTCAACCTCATTAGGTGACCATAAGTGAGTAATAATAATAAAATAAGCATAGTCCGTAGCAACAATAATAAAATAATCGTAATCACCATTATTATCTACCCAGACCCTACAACTTCAAAATGCCTCCAAAAGACCCTAACGTTTCTAAATCCCGTGCCCCCAATACCAGATGGACTCCTGAAGAGATCCAGTCACTTGTTGACCAGCTGAAACAAGCAAAAGATGAAGGCTTGAAGCTTCCGACAACGGATTTAAAAAGACGGTCTAGGTTGCTATTGCCAGCAGCTTCGAGGACGGTCTTGAAAACGATAGAGCTTGCGAGACAAAGTGGTCTCGTATGAAAAAGGAGTACAAAGAAGTGAAGTTCTTACGAGAAGCATCCGGCTTTGGATGGGACCGGATAAAGTGCATACCAACTGCAGAAGCAGCAGTCTGGGAAGACATGGAGAAAGTAGGAACCCCCATTTTTCAAAGTGAATCTATAATAATAATTTGGTTCTAACTCTTATATATAGAAAAATCCCGAGAAAATGAAATGGAGAACTCAACCATTCCCCTGGTTTGACGACATGCTCCTTGTCCTAGGAGATACCTTTGCCACCGGTAGATACGCTTTTCACGACAGTATAAGCGCTCTCAATATTAAAAAATGATGAATCACCAGACGGGACCAACGGATCGAGTATCGATCTTCAACTTTTAGAGTCTCACCTTGAAGACACTGTTCCTAGTACGCCAAATACGCAATTCGGTAGTACACAAGCAGGCGCTTTAAACGGCACTGATGAGCAAGGGAACCAAATTACCGCCGGTGAGAAACGGCACGCGGATTCTGCTAGCCTTCAAACCACGTTTACAAGTAAACGAAGGAAAGTCACTGGCCTTGGTGCAATGGATAAGATGAGTGATGGCATTATGGCAATTGCAGGGGCTATCATTGCTCAGGAACCCTCGGGCGGCCAGGATATGACCAGGAAAAATGCCAATACCACGCTTCAAGGACAAGCCCAGGAAAGGATCCAAGAGGAAGGTTGTCTGATAGACGATGGCCTTCTGTTAATGATTGACTTGTTGTCGGATGATCATAATTTGGCCCGTACTTACATGGTAATTAAGCATGAAAACTTACGGATCAAATGGCTAAAGAAGCAAGTCCAAAAACACGTTGAGAAGGAAGGAGGAGAGTTAGGGGACTTTTTCATCGATTGGGATGAATAATGATAATATAAAGAGCTAGAATACATAAATTATCTAGAGCTTTGCGGCCTCCCTCTCAAGGTATCGAAAGCCTTGTTGTATAATCCCCAAGCTGTCTTTGATCCTTCTGGGATGGCCCATCAAAAGCTCCATCATTCCAATCTCCCCCACGAAGTATCGAAGAGTGTTGAGGACTTCTGTCGAAGTTGACTGTGTAGTAATGTTGAGTAAGAGCCTCCGACAATATGGCAGAAAGGATTAGAAGGCTTCGGTTGCGCCTTTTGTGTCTCTTGATAAGCAATGATGATTCTATAGTGATAGTTTTGACCTGTTATAGCAAAGAGATATTTACTAATAAACGGGTTTTAATAAAATTTTTATTTTACGAGGGACCATGAATGTATAGTTACTATTATTACTCTGACTAGTTGGTAGAGACTTTCTAGGGGTCATGTGGTTCAAAAGTGCGCGTGCACAAAAGTTATTTGTGGTTTTCCTTGCACTTTCATTTTATTTTGTATGCACAAAAAAGTGCAAGGAAAGTGCACACTTTTGAGCCAAACGGATTTTCCCAAAAGTGCGCACTTTCAAAGTGCAAATGCAAGTGTCAAAAGTGCACACAAAATTTTTGGTGGTGCACTTCGGAAAAAAGTGCGAGCCAAACAGGCCCCTATAATTTGCCTCGTCTTTTTACTATGTATCTCTGCCGCTCCCTCATCCTCAAATCTCTCTGAGAATACTGAGCCGATCCTTTTATCGTCACTCACTACATCACTTAAACCCCTTCGGGAATACTGAGCTGGCTACAAGTTTTCTTAGATTATCCTAAGTCGCATCCTTTCGCAGCCGCGTCATTGTGTCGTTGGAACTTTGCATCGCTTAACCTTCTTCGAGAATACTAAGCCGGCTGTGAGCCTTCTTTAAATCGACCCGTGTTGTCGCATCCTCTCATCCCCCGCAGCCACGTCATTGTGTCGTTGAAGCTTTGCATCGCTCAACTTTCTTCGAGAATACTGAGCTGACTGTGATTGTCGCCATATCCTCTCATCGTCGTAATGCACTTACCATCATGCTATCACGTCGTTTTGTCACTTGGATCCTTCCGAAAATACTAGGCTGACTGCGAATCTTTTTAGATCACCTTATATAGGTCCTATCCTCTCGTCGTATATTTATTTGCTGTTCTATTATTGTGTTATTACATTGTCTCATTTGTTCAGGCTGAATTTATAAGAGTACTATAGTGTAGCCATAGTAGCTTATAGTATTTATATCGTACGAATAAAATCTACCTAGTATACTCATTATTTACATTATCTATATTATAGTAGTAATTACTCTATCGTATACTGATAACTAAATGTCTTTCCGGATTAGTCCAGGACAATATTGTGGCCAAACTCTGGGAAATTATCAGGAAATTACTGTCGCACTATTATAGGCACTACATGAGATTTAAATTAATATTTACTACGGGGCATTTCTACGCTTTCCTCTACCTTCCAAACATTATTTCTTCTGTTAGTAAGCGAGAAACCCGCCAATGGGAAGAGCAGCGAGAAAGCCGCACGGTGAGGGCATAAGGAATAGGAACTTACCAGGAGAGCCGCAGGTAGCGGGGTACTGAAGGCTTATCATCCAGGTTCGCAATGCAGGTGGTGGGAACCCAACCTATCCAAGGCAGGAATTGGGGAGTGCAGGAAGAGGGTTTGAGAGTGGAGGATGCGAACGCGTGGAAGAGAACGCGAGATAAACAAAAGCCCCCGGAACGCAGGATTTTCCAGACCGGGGCTACAGCGAAGAGGCGGTAGAAGGATACTGCGCCACACGTTGATCCGGATAGCATTCCTTTTTAATGGCGGGCAAGTGGGGGAGATGTATCGTAAGTTTCTCGTATTGCATCCAGAGCAAAAGCATAGGAAGTAAGGCAGGAGCAGGAGGGTCGGAACTTGAGGATACGTAATAAATACCAAGTAATTTCCGAGATCACATGGTGGGAGGTGGTCATAGCTCCGACACACTGAGGTTTTTACGGACGGCGTTGCCAGCTGTCCCAAAACAGATATTTTTGTTTTTGCGTTTGAGAACCGTATGAAGTTTATTAGGTGGTTAGAAAAGCTGGGTCTCCGATTTCTATTGATCATCACTACTGAACAGGAACCCCACAAGTAAAACTTATAGAGGTGAGCCCAATAACAAACATATGATGCATTAATCCTAAATATGTAAATTTAGTTGCAGCCGACGCTACGCCTAGTGATAATGGCTTCCCAGAGGAAACGCTCCAGCGCCGCCCACAAGGGTGATATTGCAGGCGGTCATGAAAAGCGGTTCGTTCACCTGAAACCTCGCGTTCGTCGCGTCGCCAAGGGAACGATCCGATCTAAATGGACGACGTTACCTGAAACCGTCCTGGAGAAGGTCCGAGATATGTTCCAATCCCTTGAACGCCCGGTGATCGTGGGACATCGCGATGAGCGCAAACGAATTGAAGCGCAAACCGCTGTTGACCCTGTGGTAAGAAAGTAGGTTGGATGGCTCCTCGATCACAAATCGAATTAGGATTTCACGCAGAGATATACCAGGGTGCTGGGGCTGATTGCAACCTTGTAGTCTTGGGAGGAGACTACCACGTATACCTTTCCCTCCCATTACGAAGGAATCCGATTTTGATTATGAGACCGCCCTAGGCGAACATGTTCGTGACAATATCGAACCCACCTTCTGATGATTACCGACACTGACTAGGCTTAGCGTGCCTTGGAGATACAGCTGACAACGACATCGAATAGCGTCGATCTTCTAAAAGCGGAAGTCGAGAAAGAAGAAAGGCTACTTGCGAATGAAACGAGACAACTCCAACAGATAGAAAAAAACGCCAAAGGGGCAGAGTCGGAAAGGAGGAGGCTAATGAAAAATGTATGTGGTTTCTGGTAATATTCGAATAGTAGCTTTGATTGACGGCTTTACTCATGGAAAGGAACACCCCGTTCTTCGACATCTCGACAGCCCAAAGCAACCCCAGAATGGGATGTCAGCAGAGTCTACTGCGTTAAAGATTCAAGAGACTGATACTGGGCTTTGTGATGTATGAACTCGACCTCCCCATGGTCATTTATGCCATTATTAACCGGTAGTGCCTCAGCTTGATTCCGACCCCGAGATTCTCTCCTTGATGCCACAATTAAGCCACCATCTACAATCGATGCAGGACAACACCGCTCCATTAACCGGGTTGAGAGATGCTATCACCCAATCACAAGTGGCTCTAGATCTTTTATCCGTGCCTACCGATTGAAAGTAAGGGTATTAGAAATATCTCAAAAAGAGTGTCAAGGTTCACAGGATATATTGTCAACCCATACTTGGGTATTAGCCCCAGCCCATGCCAGTCTTCTTGTTGTACTAAGGAAAGCTAGGCGATGTGCTGAACAGCATTGACCGCCTGGTGCTCTCCCAATAGCGATACCAGTGACCATTCCTAGATACCCAAAATGTTGGCATGGCTCTGACTAGCTGTTTTCTGTCATTGTAGCGGTGCAGACCTTATGCAGCATCTGCGATGTGCTTGTGCAAAGACGCTAAACATGCGTGAGCAGGGCACGGTTGTGAATATGCAACAATGGGTATATTTAAATAGAGAACCTCTCACCGGGAAGAGACTTATAGCAAGGACTTTGCTAGCACCTTGATGTGGCCCGCCTCTACAGGGACTCAAGAGAGTTGTTTCTAGTGCTTCGATGTTGTGCGACGTCATTGACGCCATCGGAAGTTGCACCCGATATCTCTTAGCTCGGTAGTGTGACAGGTTTATCTCCGGTAATATGCAGTTACCCGCCTGGTAGATTGCATATCAGACGGAACATAATATGATAGTCTGTTTCATGGAAAACGTGCGCCGTGCATAAGAACCCCATTCCTTCCTGCTACTTACCATACTAGTATGATATAGTATTTATTATATCATGGAACCACTGGCCATTCCTATAATTGCACCGTCTGCTACTAGCATGGATGTAGATCTCATCGCAGCTTTTGGTAGAAGCACTGCTCTGATCATGATGGACATGAGGAATCATGTCCTAACCGTCTCCCGCTCTCTTGCGGAAAAGTATCATAGACTGGCTGGGCGAGCGGCTGCGCCGTCCGTACCATCGCGTATCTTGAAGGCCCGATGCAGAGGTTTCGTCGTTGATTTTGAAGCTGTTTGATTCCCCACAGAGGTGTTTTATGTATGCGGAGTTCCCGCTTCCAAGCGGGAACTTCTTTTTCTTTCATTAAAATCAACTTCTTTTTCTTTCTCTTAATCTACCTACCACACGCGGTGATGTTGAGCATCTCCTTACCTAACTTTAATATTATCGTCTGAGGTCAACCCTTTTGCTTGTTACCAGGACAATTTGCTGCCGTGATACCTAATTCCCAATGTTGGCCCCAGTGGCCTCGTCTTCCTGCTCCCGTGCTGTAAAAACAACCAAGCGCCAAGCGTGTGCTCTCGCTCGCTCGCTCATTCGTTACTACGATCATCGCGACGGGCAAGCATATTAATGGAAACGGACCCTTCAAAAGCGGAAGTGTCGGCAGGAAGGGAATGGAAGAATGGTGCAGTAGAAGCCGCAACTTCAACCCCAGCAGACAGCAGCGCACCATCAAGAGAGATGATCGCCAACAAGAACAACTCCCATTCATCACCAACTGCCAAGGCTGCTGCGACTCCCACACATACGAACCTAAAAAAGCGTCGCAAGGTTAACCATGGTAATCGCTTTCAACCACATCTCTCGTTTCCTATTTTCGTTTTCTCGGTTTGGTCTTGCTTGATTATTTCCCGTATATCCTCCCATTTGGTGTGTTTATTTCTCTCTTGTCCCATGTTTCGCGATCGATTTGTTGTATCTTGTTATCGCCCGCACATCCTGCCTCAACAGCACGCTCACTGGAAAAAAAAAAAATCCCCCAAAGAAATATCCCCCCATTGCAATAGCTCCTTAAGGAATTGCTGACATAATTCATGTACTTACAGCATGCGTGTATTGTCGACGTTCGGTAAGCTGCATTGTTTCTACACAAAATTTCATATGCATGCATGTATTGTCTGTGCTTGCGCAACGTTGCATGCTGAGGCACTGTAATTACAAGTTTTCTGGTGGTGGTTGCTAACAAAAAGAAATTCACCATTGTTGAACAGCATATGACTTGCGACTCGGTACGACCTCCCCTTATTACTCGTCAGCCAATCCACAAGGGTCATGGCCCTGGAGGCTTGTCACCGCAATCTGCCGCAGAACTGAATCTCATGCAGCTATCTGATTCGGGAATCCATAGGAGCGACCCTGTACACGCTGTATAAAACGCAATATCGGTCATCTCTGCCATGATGAGCCCCGAGAGCCCGCAAAGCGGGGCCGAAGTGAGCACGACGAAGAAACCCCGTCAAACAATGATTTCTCGATGCCCAGAAATTCTGACGTCTCCGATGGGGCCGGTCAGCAAATGCTCCCTGATGGTGCCCTAAGCTTGCGTCATTCGTCGGTGAACCCCTCGCAAGCAGTACAGAGTGGAAATATATCCTCAACTGCTGGGCAAAGCCTGGATGTCAACTCTCAACAATGTAAGCAATGACAGCCTTTGTTTGATATTCTACACGCTGACCCAGCAGTGTTTGGCTATAACGATTGGCAGCTTGGCGGGCAAAGCCAATTTCAAGATATGCACACATTCCATCCTTCGTATATGTTTAACGCCCCAGAGGTGACAAATGAATACAATTTGCTCAGTGATTTTCTTAGCAACAGCTTGTTAGATGATGGATCCATCTATCAAGGCGAAGATCTCCAAGGCATTTACTCTGACACATCGCTTATCAATTCAATGACCACGCCCCTGATTGGGAATCCCACAGTTTTCCTCCATCAGCAAACGTCGCAGCTTGCATTACCCGCACAGAATCAGAATCCTCAGGACAGCTCCATTCAACGACCGAGCTCCACTGTAGGCAATGACAAAGCAAGAGAGACGTATTATATGACCGCTGCCGACCCGTCCGGGACCGACCCTCCAGAGGAACGGATGAACAAGCTACTAAAGGCGAAATATGATGCCGGACTGTTGAAGCCGTTTAATTATGCCAAAGGATACGCTAGGTTGAATCAATATATGGAGCGACACATGCAGCCCTCGTCGCGGCAGAAGATCCTTCGTCAGCTAGATAAATTTCGACCAAAATTCCGCGAACGCATGCAAAGTTTGACAGATATTGAACTTGTCTATGTCGAAATGTGGTTTGAGCGGAGTCTTATGGAATACGACCGTGTGTTCGCTAGCATGGCCATCCCTGCTTGCTGCTGGCGGCGAACAGGTGAAATATTTCGAGGTAATAAGGAAATGGCAGAGCTTATCGATGTCCCTATTGAGAGCCTGAGAGATGTATGTTCTCTTCCCTGCTCTCCGTCCTTTTCAGGAACTAAATTTTTTCTTTTTTCTTTTAAAAAAATCTCAGGGAAAACTTGCAATCCATGAAATTATCATAGAAGACCAACTTGTTAGTTATTGGGAAAAGTTTGGGGCCATTGCGTTTGATCACACCCAGAAAGCGATGCTCACAAGCTGTACGCTTAAAAGTCCAAACCAGAATCCCTCTAGCATAGGGATTACATGCTGCTTCTCATTCACAATCCGCCGCGACCCTTATAACATGTTAGTCTAATCTAATCTCACCGGTATAACATTTATACTGACCGAACCCCCAGACCATCGCTTATAGTTGGAAACTTTCTGCCATCTCAGCCAAAGCGGCGTTGACTCTGCAAAGGGGAAGCGTTTCATGATGTTCCAGCTAGCGTTCCATGATGGGTTATTTCGATCTTTTCTCTGCTATTATTTCTTCGTTTTTCTACCCTTATCTTGTTTTCATGACATGGTTATGCATGTACATAGTATTCAGGATGATTCTTGTTGACTATTTTAGCGTGATGTTACTATATTGCTTAGGTAGGTTAAGGTTACTATGACACCTCCGGAAGAGAATTTGTTCAATGCCTTCTAACTGGCCTGCCCTCGCCTTTTGGGAACTTGGTCATATCTTGCCTTGCAACTTTCATTATCACCATAGAGCTATGCGAGTCCCGGCATAGGTGGCTCAAGTCAGGTGAGCCAAGATATTCCCGCACTTATTACTTTATACCTCTTTTTGCAAGAACCCAATAATCCCCGAAAGCCCCTGCCACTGATTATAGATTTGTCATATCTTCTGGTTATTGTCAAGCAGGAAGTCAGAGCCCTAAAAAGATTACCGCGATGGCGGAACGATTCCAGGACAGCACGGACGAGAAAGTAGCGTCTCTCTCTGGTGAGCCTTTGTGCCTCCATTTCCCCTTCCCTTCTAGGCTCTCTAATTGGGCCCACATTCGCCATTTCTCGACAGAGTAATCGAATCATAGCAGATGTACTAACTTTCGGTCGTGATCTCCCAAAACGGAAAGCATTTGCTGCTGATCTACGGAATCATGTCATCGCCGCTGACTCCCTCGCCTCGTTGGCCCTTGACGAGGGTATTCTGTGTACTTTAAACCTGCAGTTGGCTCACTTGCCTCTTCCGTTTTCATCCCTCTCGAATCAGCTATGCTGCCGGCTTGACTCTACTGGCATATCCTTGTGGAATGCCTGTATAAGGCTGCTAAGGCTGAGTCACGAACGAGGTGAACCGGAAAATTTTGCACTACTAAGTCAATGTATGGTCTAGCAATTAGCATATTCTTGAGTTCGTCTAACTTTTATCTAGTGATGGTCTTTGCGTTTCTGATCCTAGACAGTGCCGCATCGGAGTCTTCGAAAAGTAATCTAGGTATGCTGAGAGTAGAGAGAGAAGAACGAAGCAAGAACGACGCATTTGCTACAATTAATTTACCGTTGTTTAGAAGCTATTAGAATTCTTCAGATCGCATTGAAAAGTGCTGAACTCTCGCTTGGTGTGTAAACGCGCTTGGCAGTTTCCATTTCCTCTTTAGTTCCCTAACTTTCGGGCAGCGAACAAACTGCCGGAGCTTAGTTTGAAAGTTCTCGAACGAATTGCGGCTCGAATTGAATGTTTTGAAAGCTCAAGTCAAGACGCTGATATCTGTACAAAAAAAGTTGTCTCAGCAAAATACTATACGCTTCGCGCTTCTCTGGTAACAATTCTCTTCTACGAAAAACTACGGATGCTGATTTAGTCTAGGCATGGAGTCAGAATAGACTCGATATTGCTGAGCTGATGTTGTCGAAACTCCCTGAGACAGCTCTTGAAACCAACCAGAAAGTATCGGCAGATCTTGCATATCTATGTTACAATATCGGACAATGCTCCTTGTCGAGCGGTCGATATGATCTAGCATCAAAATGGCTAGAGAAAGCATCTAAAGTAGTTCCCTTCTTAGTGGGCAGTTGTGAACAGGTCGATTTATATAAGAATAATCTTCGGCTGGCTATTTTGCATTCTCTCGGTGAGGTGTTCCATTGTGATTTGTGATTGTGATACCTGATGCTAATTTACGCTCAGTGCGCGCAACCCTTGAGCAAAATACGGCACAGTCTCAACAATTATCAATGGAGACACTCGAAACCCTAACTGAAGTATGCTTTCTGAATGCTCTCCCCCAAACAAGCAGTTAATCCAGCATTCAAGCACTATCCAAATGAGTTTGCAGTTTTGATACTTCGGCTTGAAGTCGCTACAAAGCCCAAGAATCCCTCATATCAGAATGTATATGGAAGTGAGTGCCCCAGAAGTTAACAGAGTAATGCCAAGGAAATCACATTTTGTTATAGTCCTCAGAGATCTCATTCAGGTGGCGGAACTCACAGATGAAAGTCTTAAAATGTACATTGCCCCCCGGTCTAAGTCATTAAGAAATTACTCACCTGTAACCAGAACTCTACATTATATCTGGAAGCTCAAGGATTGGAGGTATTGCCTTCCTCATCTCTAGAAGAAAATGATTGACTTAATAGCTTGGAATTATCTCTTGAGGCTCTCATGCAACAACTTCAAAGACTCGTGACCTCCGATCATTACGAACAGATTGATCGAACTATTGTCGTTCTCGTTCGACTCCTGACCACCGCATCGTCAGTAGTTAAAGATAATCCGGGGATTCTAGATGCTGTCACAGCCCAGCTTCAGGATCCCTCGAGAACCCCGTTGTTAAGTCAAGCCTCAGCAAACGCTGCCTTAATTGTCAGGCTAAGAAAAGCTCTCGAAAATTTCAATGACTAACCGAATGAATCAGCTTCTCTGGAAAACAATTGATCACGAATTTTCGCATCGAAATTTTGTTGGCGCTAAAGAGTGGTGCCGGTTTGCTCTGCAATTTGCTTTCCAGCAATCAGGACTAGCAAATCGGGAGAGAATTCAGAGGTTTGGTTGCCAATGATCTCGCTTGTATGTCCAACTCAGCAGGTATTAGAAAGTTGATTCGTTGTGCACTTGAATGCACCGACATCTCCACGGCCGAGCTTCTTGCTTCAGGTTTGCCTGAAGAATGGCAATTTGATTCTTCAACAATTTACTTGCTATATAAACTAGCACTAAAACACGAAGATATTGACTTAGGTAAAGTTAAAACGACCAAGTTTGAGGACTATTATTAACGCGAGTAGGCAGAACTTGTCTTCAGTCGCTATGTAAACTGGATACTGATTGCACCGCATACATGCATGCGTGCGTAGCAGAAGCGCAACAATCTGGAAACAGAAGACAGGCAATCATGGCCTTACAGCTGCTTCTGGAGAAAATAAACTACTGTACTGCTGAAGGGATCCACCTGCCTGCTCTACTTCGGTAAATAGGCTCTCTATGTGCCTTGCATCCGCGTTCAACCTTCTGAGTTTCTCTATAGTTGTGCAGCTCGACTGTTGTGCCTTGAGCTGAAAGATAGCGAAACAGAGAGTTTCGAAATCAAGGAGCAGCTTTGCAAGATCTTCGAGAGTGGTGAGTTTCTACAATTTTTATTTGAGTATCCTTAAATCCGACATATCGAAGCTTCATTGCAGGAAAATCAACGAGGGGACTCTTCTGGAAGTTACGCCTTTGCACTCTTGGAATTAGAGTGGTTCTCTCGCAGCAGCTACAATCTTGCCGCGAGGTCGTGCGCGTCATGGCCGCCAGAGATGGTAATGCGGCTTCTTGACGTATCTACCAAGGTGAATGCACTCTGCGAAGTGAGAATAGCTCGATTGTGCACATTTACCAACCAGTTATAGCTTATGGATCAATATCCAAACAATCTTGGTTTGGATGTGGAGTCGGATATATGCCACAGACGTCTGTTATGTAACTTTCTTAGAGCAGCGATTGCCGTGACTCAAGCACGCTCAAACGTCGAGAGCTCCTTAAAGGTACCTTACCTGGATCTCTCGGGTTAGATATTGAGTAGCTCATTGAACTTAGGAAATTTATTATTTTAACGTTCGATCTTTTGTGCAAAGTTTCCGGACTCAGATTCAATCATGCATCGACTCTGACGATGAAATCACTTATGTTACTTGGTTGAAAATATATCGCACAATGTTATCGGTTGACTTTGAGGCTGCTGTCGAACTGAAGCAATGGGAAAGCCTTGGATCGCTAGTAGATGAAGCGGGGCCGATTGCAAACGACCGATTGTATTCCTTGTTTGCAGATGCAGTATTATGTTCAGACTGTTCTATTGTCGACAAAACGCAGGGTTTCCAGGTAATAAATGCTTCTAGTTTATGAACAGTCGGTTTGAAACAGGCATCGGTGTGAACATATCCTCTTCCAGGCTAACAAAAGCAGAAAATTGTTGACGTGCTTCATTCTTCCGGCTCTCAGTTGCAGAGCCGTATGTTCTCCGAGACGCTGCCACGTTATTTTCGGTGCCTCTTTCAGCTAGCATCAACACCAACTTCTGACACCAACTCACAGGCCTCCCCGAGTAATACAGCAGTAGCTGAGCTGGTTCTCAATCGTGCATCTGTGCTTGCTCGAGATATGGAGCAATCCACCAATCAAAAATTCTGTTATCCTAATGAAGAGCTTGAATGGCTAGCTACTACAGCCTTCAACCAAGCTGTAGACTTCTACCTTACATCTAGAGATGAAGACAGTCAACGCTGGGGGCAGAAAGCCATCGAATTAGCTGAGTTGATGCACGACGATACTCTCGCAAGATTGCTAAAAGAAAAATTTGCAGGATTGTGGGCGGAGGCTTAGAATACAGTACTAAGGTATTCACCACACCGTTTCCTTTTATTGTATATTCTATATATTAATAACAAGGGAATGGAATATCGTGGTATTTCCTATGGAATTTATCAGAACTAGAATGCATAGCTATGCTGTTGTCGATACCTTACCTCTAAAAGCTGGGGCAGGGGAAAGATGCAATAACTTGTAAAATAAAGGCAGCGAGTGCTGGCACGCCAACAGGTAAAATGAATGGCCATAGTAGATCGTAGTCAGCATACTATATAACTGGGTATAGGTCAGGTACCTGACACAGTGATGCAAACGAACCGGATATAGATAAAAACCGGTCAAAAACCCGGTTTATTATCCGGTTAGCCATTTTCTTACCTACTTCTCGCATCGGCTTCAAATGCCCACGGACTTCATTTTCAATAGGCAGTCGATACTACCCCCTTTAATACTAGGTCTGCCATGTTTTTCACGGTACTGTGTGACGTAAAGGTACTACCAAATCGTCGCTCGCTGTTGCATCGGCATTTTTCTAGTGCTCACCGCCTTAAATCCACCAATAGGTACTATATGTACATAGTATGATCTATGATAGGTTGTTTTATATAGTGAATGCTATTATGTGCATGTATATATATATATATATACATACATACATACAGCTACATGCCTAGCGCAATGCCAGTCATAGTCCGTCGCCTGTCCCTCGCAACCTTATCATTGAAGCTCACAATCCAAGAAGCCTTGTTCTGAGATAAATTCACCTACTAATTGATGCATATATACCAACGATGGAGTCTGATAGCCACGCAGCATCTCGGGCCGCCACTAGATCGTTGAGAGAGATAGCAGCGAACGAAGTGAGCGAAGCTGAGAGCCGTCCATGGAAAGATGCAGCATATCTATATCTGAAATCTATTCTTGAGACTGGGAAGGTTACCCAATATTGTGAGCTTATGCCTTCGACATGGTTATGGACGTCGACCTTTTAACATTATATAGGGACTCAGCGGACTCGATCCCCGGTTAACTCTGGAGCATCATCAACCCCAAAACGTCTTAGAGATGCTTTTGGGCCAACCCTCCACATTACGCGGCCAACCTTAGGCTCCAAGCGACGCCTCCCCAGCCCCATACTGGAAGTAATCGCTCAAAAGATATGGTTAAATTAGTAAAGCCCTCCTAGCTGTCTATAAAACACTTTTACTAAATAATATCTAGTGCCGGAATAGAGACAAGGAAAGATGCGTCATAACACTTGCTGGTGACCCGATAGAAGTAGCACATATCTATACCTGGCGGGCTAGGTCATCGCACGGGATGTTCGAGTGTTACAAAGCTATACAACGTTGTCACAGATCAAACAGTCTGTTCTGGTGACGAAATATTCTTTTACACCGATGACCCCGAGGGTCTCCCGTTGCCGAACCTTGAACTACTAGAGATGCAGTGGGCATTGCAATGCGTGGCAGCTATGAGTTGTGGTGCAGAGCCCCGGGATGAAACTTACCCCGGAGACGGGGACGATGACGACCCCTTTGGTGATGTTCCAATGATGGACAGTGATAATGAATCTATGTCTTACTTTGACATTGACGCATCTCCAACCTCCGCCAAGTCAGCCATCCCATTTTCGCTGACTGAGACCAGTCTTAAACACACGAAGCGCATACTATGCGGAACCTCGTCCGAAACCGGTATCTAGATGTGAATTTTATGGCTCTACATCCCTTACTCACTGTCAGGGACCTCCATCCCTTCCAGCCATTTCCTTTCTCTGCATGTTCTCCTTTCTTCAGCGTCTCCGCTCCCTTCCCTCATTCCCTTCCCTTCTCTCTGTGCTAGCATTCGAGTGAGCTTCCTCACACTCACTCCTCGCCTGTCATCGATGATAGGTTATCTCATTAATCAGATTGCTCATGGGGGCTTTGGTTGTTTGTAGTGCATACTACATAAAATTTGCAGCTCCTTACGGTGGTTCTCTAATCGTTGCCTTTACGACTTTCCTTACTCATACACTGACTTCTCTCAACGACCGTTCCAACCGTCATCTGCTTAGACCATCTAAGCTCAGTATGACGGTGGACTTTGGGGTATGTGATTGTGGCTTGGCCTATAGCCCTATTCAAGCTACTGGTTCCTGTCTCTTAGGATCGAGGATGTGCTCGCTCATTAATATGTTGTCGGGTCCTTCTATCCCTATTACTGCTGCAGGTTGCCAGCTATAGGCAGCTGGCCGGTAATTCGTTTCTCTCATTCCCCCAGCCCATCGCCTCCTTGGCTTCGGGCGATATTTTCCATGCTTTCCAACCTTCCTTCCTCCTATTCGCAGCTCCTGATGGTGCTTCTCTTTCACCGACTTTCTCTACCTGTACAGTCGGATACTGTCAGATTGAGGTGGTCGATAATGGGAGAGACAACGATGAAGTTCCTCTCAGTAACGACGATCTTGAGGCGATCAGATCAGGACTTCCCGGTGGCGAAAACTCTGGAATGAAGCCCAGGAAGCCAGAAATGACCTTAAGCGTTGACGACGCTGATGAAGAAATTCCAGTAAAACGAATCGATATTAAGTATGATGAAGTAAGCCCGTTAACTCTGAAATCCACCTTCAGAGCCTGGGCCAATTGGAAGGCGGACTTGGAGCGTGTTTGGACTGGAGCCCCATGGAAATGCAGGAACGAAAATCTAAAAATCAAAGCCGTCTCGAAGATGGGTAGGGCTTCGAGGGCTCGCTGGAACGCCTACGTACGGATCAACCCAAACAAGGACAACGACTATAACCACTTCCTTAACTGGACTCGCACACTTGTACGAAACAATATCAGCTTCGAAACAACTGTCTACGAGGAGTACAAGAAGGCAACGCAACGGGACAACCAGTGAATCGTACCCAGTAAGCTCCTTTGGGGACAATTTCCATGTTGCCTACCACGCCTAAAAGTTCTGGGTAGCGACGTGTATATGGTTTAAGCTCATGCTCTTGAGCCCACTTGTTGGAGACGCAACTGACTTGCGCCCCGGTGTCCAAATTGATTAGCACTTCATGAACCTGGTCGCATCTTTGCACATAGCCCGTGGTCTGTAAATGGAGACCGATTCGCATTGGGGGTTCGACTTCTGGGCTGAAGGCGACCCCTACTCGTTTCCCGACGACTCATCATCTGAGGTAGCTGGATTAGAGGGAACTATCTTCTGTTGTTGGACGTGAGCCTTCGATTTCGACTTCGACTTCGTATCGTCCTTTCTGTTTGGACAGTCGGGTCTTATATGGCCTGGTTGGTTGCATAAAAAGTAGATTGGTCCCTGCTTTTCACCTTTTGTTGATTTATCTTTGGAGCCGTTAAGTCAAGTGGTTTTCTGGTCACCGTTATTGTCGTTAGTTTTGTTTCGGCCCCACTGATAGCCTTGGTGATGACCACTACGAGATAGTTTTGGTGAACTAGGTCCTTGGATTTGTCGTTCTGACGGTGAGAAAGTCGTCTGGTTAAAGCCCTTGCGGATCTGCTTAGGGCGAAGCCCTTCCCAAACTTGCTGGGCCAAGGCTACTATTTCCGTGCGGGCAGCCGGTAGGGCTTGAAGTCCTGAAATCTTGATTTGTTTAACCACATCCTCACTGAGTTTGGCGTAGAAGCGATTGGCCTGTACTGAGTCAGGAACTTCAGGAAGCTCCCGTTCGATCGAACTCAAGTACACATCGAAGTCTACAGGGCTTTGGTTGTCCCGTTACGTTGCCTTCTCGTACTCCTCGTAGACAGTTGTTTCAAAGCTGACATTGTTTCGTACAAGTGTGCGAGTCCAGTTAAGGAAATGGTTATAGTCGTTGTCCTTGTTTGGGTTGATCCGTATGTAGGCGTTCCAGTGAGCCCTTGAACCCCTATCCATCTTCAAAACAGCTTTGATTATTTTTATTTTTCGATTTTCATTCAGGTAGTTCCATGGGGCTCCAGCCCAACCAAACACGCTCCAAGTCCGCCTTCCAATCGGTCCAGGCTCTGAAGGTGGATTTCAGAGTTAGAGTCTACTTCATCATACTTAATGCCGATTCGTTTTGCCGGAATTTCTTCATCATCGTCGTTTCCTCGCTTAAGGTCATTTCTGGCTTCCTGGGCTTCATTCCCACAAGTCAGTTGCGTCTCCAACAAGTGGGCTCAAGAGCATGAGCTTAAACCATATACACGTCGCTACCCAGAACTTTTAGGCATGGTAGGGAACATGGAAATTGTCCCCAAAGGAGCTTACTGGGTACGATTCACACTAAAGGACTCGGCCGGTGTGGTTCGAGAGTTCTATCGACCCTTCTTGGCAGTAGATCGAGCGCTGGATGAAGCCCCCTTACCTATTAATGTGAAGAGCTAGACCTAGACTGAATGCAAAAGGATGGATTGCCCTAGTAGGGCGCTAATACACCAGAATACTAAGTACAGAAGAGAGAAAGGAAAGAGAAACGGCTTCACCTCGTGGTGGTGAAGATCTAAACAACACAGAAGAAAGTCTAACCGGAGGCAGGAGGCGGTGTCAGGGGGCAGAGTGTGACGCCAACTAATAAGGCCGAACTTGAGCAAATGGGTATTCACGTGAACCTCCTACCTGATAAGGGATGTGATTAGCGCTTTGCTTTGAATTCTAACAACCCGTTTGTGAAGGAGGAAGGATCTATTCGATTTAGGAAACGGTTACTCAAGAACCCCAGAGTCTATGCGTTGATTTTAGTGAACCATCTTATCCAAAGCACACCTCGAGGAAAAGATGCCGCTAAGCTTGACCCTAGGCTAGAAGTATATAAGGATGTCTTTTCAACTGCCAACTACCCCCGCACCGCGTTGATTTATCTATCGAACTATTAGAAGGGAAGCAACCATCATACGGACCACTTTATCCACTGTCGCAAACCGAATTAGACATCCTCCGCGAATATATCCAAGAGAACTTGGCAAAAGGCTTTATCCAACCGTCAAAAAGCCCAGCGGGTGCACCAACCCTTTTTTCTCCCAAGAAGGATGGCTCCCTTCGCCTACGGTCATTTTGAGTACTTAGTTGTACTAACGAATGCCCCAGCCACTTTTCAAGCCTACATTAACAATGCGTTAAGAGGCTTCATGGACAACTTTTGAATTGTTTATTTGGATGATATACTAGTCTTCTCGAAAACTGAGGCTGAGCATACAACACACCTTCCATCAGATTTGCGACCGCCTGCGAGAGGCCGAATTGTATGCAAAACCCTCAAAATACCAGTTCTATCAAAGGAAGATGGAGTTTTCAGGATTTATCATCAGTCCAGATGGCGTTGCCATGGATCCTAGTCGGGTTGAAACGATTCGAGAATAGAAGAGTCCACCACAAAGTTCTCGAGATATTCAAGTGCAAAAGGCCCAGCCTCTCACTACTCTACTCAAAGGCGGTAAGAATGGCAAAAAGTCAGGAGACTTATCCAAAGAATGGGGCGAACCACAACGCGAAGCCTTTTTAGCCTTGTTAAGAGCGTTTGAGACTACTCCAATACTAAAACACTTTGATCCGGAACGACAATCCCGTGTGGAAGCAGATGCTTCCGACTATGCCCTAGGTGGCATATATACACCCAGTTATACGATGACGGGTGGCATCCAGTTGCTTTCTATTCCCGACAATTCAAATGCGCCGAGATACGGTACAGTACCCCAGACAAGGAGATGTTAGCCATTGTGGATGGCTTCAAGAGCTGGAGACATTACCTAGAAGGCAGCAAGCACAAGATCGAAGTCCTGACTGACCATCACAACCTCCAAAGTTTCATGACAAAACCTACTCTTAATGGCCGTCAAGCACGTTGGCTTTACTATTTGACGCCATATGATTTCGTTATTCAGTATCGAATGGGTAAATCGAACCCTGCCGATGCTTTGTCCCGGAGGCCGGGTTACAGGCCTTTGGGTGAAGAGGACTTTTCATCTTTGTTAGCTACTTTGGGCGCAAAGTTAGCTAGGGTACACAATATGAAAGTCTTTAGTCTCTGCCATGTTTTGGGGGGTTATTGCCTCGGTGCCGTTGGATGGGCTAAGCCTTGCACCTTCCACATATGCAAATTCGCGTGTGATGGCAGTTAACAAAAGTAGCCTAAAGGGTGAAGACTGAGGCTGATCGCCTCTTGATCATTGTTAGGGTCCAGGTTGTGACCCGAGCTAGGGCCAGAATGGCTGTTGAACTTGATTCTCCAGGGTTAAGCGACCCAGCGGTCGAGTTGAAGAAATTAGTTGCCACAGTACAAGCAACTGACTCCTTGTGCCAAAGATTTGGTCAAAGAGGTCTAAGCTGCCCCAAAGGTGAAGCCCGGGGAGTTGACAAGATGTCCTCTGAGGGTTTGCTTTTGTGGAAAAGCAAGGCCCAACAATGTGAGAGGTCAAGACCTCTTAGTAATACTCGTGCTATGCACTTGTTTAACTATTCCATTTCTAGTTAGCCTTGGCTTCGTGTTTATCTGGCACTGTTGTAATAACTTTCCTTTCCTCTTCTTCCTTCTCTTTTCTTCTTTAACAAACCCTCTTTGTATATACGGCTCTGCTAGGTCAATTGAGATAAATCTTAGCACTCCTTACAAACAACGAAGTCTAATTAATGAACTTATGAATATTTATCATGACTACTCGCAAGCTGGGCATTGGGGAGTGACGAAAACGCTGGAGTTACTGCAGCGGAAATTCAAATGGACTGGTATGAGGGCGGATGTTGATGAGTATGTCCGAACGTGCCCCACCTGTCAAGGTCTTACAGCCCGAAGACACAAGCCTTAGGCACTCTGGATCCACTCCCCCAGCCTTCGAGGCCATGGGCTGAAATATCTATAGATTGGATTACTGGGTTGCCGACATCAATGAAAGGCAAGGAAAATTACAATTCAATCTTAACCATTATGGACAGGTATACTAAGATGGCTATTTTCTTGCCTGTTACTGACACCATGGATGCGGCCGAAATGGCTGAATTACTCTACAATTGAATTGGAATGCCGTTTTGGTTTTCCCTCAAGTATTGTGAGCGACAGAGACTCCCGGATCACGAGCCAATTTTGGGCTGATCTATGCTACTATGCTGTAGTGAAAAGGAAGTTATCAACAGCCTTTCACCCTCAAACAGACGGGCAATCGGAAATCCTTAACAGGATCGTCGAAAACTACCTACGAGCCTTTACAAACCTTGAGCAGACGAACTGGGCAAAACTTTTGCCTACGGCAATGTACGCCCACAACAACAGCTTCAATCACACACTCAAGATGACGCTATTTAAGGCGATGTATGGTTATGATCCGGATTTCCGCATTGACATCGAGGGCGACGTCTCCAGGAGGGCCAGCTGCGCTAGATCGAGTCAACAAATTTCTGGAACTGAGGAACTCACTTAAAGCTCTGTGGGCCAGGGCCCAACAACACCAGAAGAAGTACTATAATCAACGCCACACACCAATGGAGTTCAAGAGAGGGAGTCTTGTTAAGCTATCTACGGCAAATTTGAAGCTTAAGGACAAAAGACTTCGCTCGAAATTCATCGTTCTTTTTTTTGAATAGCCGAGCGCATCGGCAAGTAGGCCTACCGACTGGCGTTACCAAGCCTATATGACCGACTTTATGATGTCTTCCCAATTCAACTTCTAGAGCTATATTACGGTAGGGATGAAGCAGAGTTGTTGCCTATGCCAGAGCTTGAGGATGAACAGGATGAATATGAAGTCGAAGAGGTCAGGGACAAAGCACTTATCAAAGGCCAGATTCGGTACTGGGTGAAATGGGTTGGTTGGCCTTCTAAGTACAACCAGTGGGTTGATGAAGTCAACATGGCCAATGCAGCAGCCAAGGTAAAGGCTTTCGAAAAAAGGTTCTCGAAACGGAAGAAAGCTACACCCAAAACCAGCTAGGTCGCATCGCCACTCTTTTTCCCTAGGGTAAGTAAAAATAGTCCCGAGGGTTTTTTAACGAGAGCGATAACCGATATGGCTTGTGAGGACCCAAGCCATGGAGGGAGGATAGTTGTAACAACCGTTACGAAGGTTTTCGTATACCATATCCCACGTTTTCAGTAGACTTACTAGCTTATTAGTGTTTTTGTAGATGCAATTAATTCCAACAACAATCGTCAAGCCTCACACATCGCGATCGCTGCTCTGGGATTGTGCAGCACGCGCAGCTCGGTTCCATACCCGAAACAAGTTAGCCCCCGTCAGAATACCAAAAGCAGCTGTATACTCTGTCCCCTATGTATGATAAATTACACGATACCATGCGATACCAAGTTGTTGCCATTTGTATTTGACGACAATAGAACATATCCTGTAGCTTTTGATGATAATATATTAATCCGTATTATTACTGTTTGTTACATTATATGATACACATACATATAACGAAGCGAAAATGAGTTGATTTTGTCCTCCGCAAGGCAAAGTCGCCACTCTTACCTTGTGTATCCTCCATACCCACCTGCTTACATAATTGCCACGAGAGAAGAGGTACTTATGTAATCAGGTGACCCATACGTGACCGTACATAACTACCTAAGCTATATACTACTTGTCCTCCTATGTCAATTGATAACAACAGAAATATTTTACAAGGTAGTTACTATCACAAGTACTTGTACAAGCAGTAAGTATTATTAGTTAGTACTGATGAATTTCCCAATCGATGCCTCCAGACATGGTGCCCCGTCTATCCCACACACTGGAGAAACGTCTTTCTTGCCGGTCTGCTTTATTATTTATCAATAGTGGACGGTCTCAGTCTTTTCGACGATGTTTCAACCAAAAGCCGGGATTGTCCCGGCCGACCACAGCTCCGTTTGAATCGCCGAAGGCAGTCAAAAAAAATGCATCTGCCTTGTAGGTATCAGTTATCGCTTTCTCTTGCACTCGGGGTAGAGGACTTTCACTAATGCAATCAGATATTATACCATTAGTCTCGTAGTCGGAACCGTCGCATTGGCATATGGCTCCGTTCCTTTCTACAAAATGGTTAGCGCGTCCTCCATTTCTCTACGAGCATAGAATAAAGCTGATATTTAATATGCCATAGATATGTCAACAAACTGGTTGGGGTGGCCAACCAATCCAAACCCATCGGACAGGCAAAGTTGACACTGCATCCCGTCTGAATCCCGTCACTGACTCTCGCCGCCTACGGATTACGTTCAATGGCTCTGTGTCGGACATTCTGCCATGGAAGTTCACTCCACAGCAGCGAGAGGTCCGCGTGCTGCCTGGCGAAACTGCTTTGGCGTTTTATACTGCCACAAACAAAGGACCCACTGACATCATTGGAGTTGCAACCTATAGTGTCACTCCTGCACAAGTGGCACCGTACTTTAGCAAGATACAGTGCTTCTGTTTCGAAGAACAAAAACTCAATGCGGGCGAATCGGTAGATATGCCGGTTTTCTTCTTTATCGACCCAGAATTCGTGAAAGACCCTGCAATGAGAGGGATCGATACAATCACCTTGTCATATACATTCTTCAGTAGGTTAACCAAATTCGGATTATTTTATTTAGACCTATGCTGAGAAAGGCAATTAAAAGAAGCCCGTTATGATGATAATGGCGTACTAAGACCATCGCCTTCCACTTGACCTTTTCCCTGTGAAGTCATGTTTCGGCCTGGCTCGAAAACTACCTCATTATATAAATCACCTTAGGCTGTACATCGAAAATCGGTATCATTTATAGGATAAGAAGGGTAGTTCATGGTGAATGGAATATTACTTTACTACGTGTACTACGATAGAAGAATCAGAGTCCTAACCTCAAAAATCAGAACATGTGATCAACCTTTTTTTTAGACTGCTGCGCCATAATAACCCTACCCGTTCTGTGTCTGGCTTCATTATACCGCGCGCGTTTCCTAAAATATGACATATACATGATGGGTGTGGCCATTTGATAAATTGGTGCTATATTGAATTTGGACGAACCTACACTCCTTTCGGTGAGTTTGTATCCTAATCCTATTTGAAGCAATACGATAGTAATCGCCACTTCTTTGGCTGACAATTCGGAGATTTCTTGGGTTCGTCTGCCTTGGCGCTCGGCAAACGAGTTCTAAGACAGAACCTATGATAAGTGCTAAACCTACATAAGCTTAGTTTATTATTCAAAATGTTTGATTAGTTTGATTCGATGTTTTTTTCTCGTTTTCTCCCGAGTAACAGCACAACTTATCGTATTCCTTATACTGAAAATAAAATTGCCTTGCTATTATTCTAAAGGCAGTAATAACAATACCAATTGGTAATCACATTTTGACAACCCCCGAGCGTAGGTATATCCCTACCTCTGCTATAGCCACTAGTACTAGTATCATGCACGGTACAGTACGTTATTGGGGGTTCCTGAGCATGCCTAGCGGATGTACCGATTATGAATAAACCGTATCAAAGATTAACTACACAGACAGAAATTCAGTGAGCTTGAGGGAGGAAAATCTTCGAATTCTCAAGACAAGAGAAAAGGAAGCTCAGTCAGTAACCGTCATCTCATTTCCATTATTTAACGTATTCTACTAACTGCTCCCATAATAATCGTATTATTATGCAATTCGAATATTCCAAACATCGTATCAATTTTTTAGCGAACGCGGGGCCTACAATATACCTAAGGCATTGTATGTGGACACCAGACCTTGCTAGACTCGAAATCGGGATCGCCGGGAGGCTTCACGGCGCGTGCTCGTATGCAGTATCGAGTATTATTTTATTGTGGGTATACGGAGAACGTACCTAGAGCGATCGTGTAATAAGAGTCATTGATCAATGGGAAGCTCTGAATTCCGTGGCTTTAATCAGTTAAGAATTGAATACAGATTAATAAAATTTTCCTTTTAATAAACCAGTTCTGCACTCCGTATCTAATGACTTAGGGTCTTTTGACACTACGCAGTATTCTTATTATACACTATCATGTGATGGAAAGCACTGATTTTTAACATTTCTTCTATTCTAAAAGTTGAGGAATTTTAGTAAGCCTACCTTGAGGTTGACCAAGCACGACTACATTGGAATTTACTCGAGTGGTCTGTAATGGAATGTGCTGGCTACGGAATCAGGTACAGAGCTGATCGATTGCTTCTATTTTAGAGGTAAAACAATGAAGTTATATGAAGCTAGAATATTGGGCGTGAAAGGCCACAATAAGAATGGAATACCCTAGATACCGGTAAATTAGCATGAACTATAGGCCCCAGAAGTATATGAAGACAACGCGTGCTGGTAAATAAGGAACTGTTGGCGTAAAGGATTCTCGAATCTCATTGAAAAAGTGATCTGTCCATATAATCACAAGCTCCAACGTGTGTTTCTATTAGTTCCCCCCCTAGGGGGCTTTGGAATTATTTCTCTTTATTGAAGTATAGTATTGTGTACGTAATGATCTGATATGCAAACTTAGTGAGTATATACATGGAGGAATAATATTATTGATACATGCCCCTTTACTGCGTAAGAATAGCACTCGGCTTGTGCACCCAGTTTGACCAGATTCCAGATGAATTTCGACGCCTACCAACGAATGGAATCCTTTCAGTTCACGTTGCTTCAAGTAGCGGAACCAAGGATCTCGGAGTAAGACATGCTGTACAACACACCTACGCAGTTACCCTGCGTGATCACTTCGAACCGTCTTGAAAACTCCAAGTTGTTAGGTATGTATCAACGTGACAGACAAGGGATAACGAACTAGGAGAATTGTTTACATTCACATCAAGACGAAAGTCAAAATTTTGCCTAAGAAACCTCTGACCATTTTCGGTTGTTCCTGAATGCAAGTTAAAATGATGGCGGCGCTGAGGGCAAAGGCGGCTTGCTCGCGATATAGATACTATGCAAAATAAAATGTCAACTGTTCAGTTCCATAACAGAATGAATATGAATCAGGTACGAGGACCTCGATAGGAAACTCCAGTTAACTACCTAAGGTTTAGGAATGGTGGTACAAGACCACACCCGACATTGTTACCACCAATACGTACCTGTCGATGATATTGCCTGGGCAACATAGTTGCTACCGCTCGGGGTGCCACAAAGAATGCTATCTCCTGCCTTCTGAGGGGACTTTCGATGAAGATGCTCCAACCACACATAAGACATCCCGCGCCGATACACAAGCCAGAGTCCCACATCATCGGTGTAACTGTTTTCCTGTCGAAGAGCTTGGGGCCCAGCCGCGTCCGCGCCAGACAAACTGAATAGTAGAAGATACTTACAAAAAGAGCGATAAACATAGAGGAGCGTGTCGCATCTTTGGTAGCCCTAATGAGGCCAAATCCTGGCTGCTTGGTCCGTATACGTAGTAGCAGCTGGAGCGGGAAATATGTCGTCCAGGTGAACTTGAAGGTTTGCGCGAACCGGGATACTGCATGCCATTCACAACTAGGACCGTGGCCCATATGCACTATCTGGCAGGGAATCGGGATTGTTTTGGCCGGATCGCCCCATTCAACTGGCCAGTTGTGGTCCTCACACATTGAACCAAGCAATGAAGCTTGCCCATTATCCTTGCCATACACATAGTCACCGCCTCTAGCACGGCGAAGTGCTTCAACTAGTCTCTGGTCAACGTTTGCAATTTCCCCGATCCATTTCTCATAAGAATGAGGTAGTCGCTCAGGGAGGTAGAACCATGCCCACATTACCATCGCAGCGCTCACTGCGAAGACACCAGCATCAGTAAGTTCTGGTGCTAAAGACTCCATTAAAGTCCATCGATTCTTGGCTTTCCGTCGACGCCGCCATCGATCCCACGCTATGCAGGCTATCACATCTAAGGCCCCGGTAACAGTGTAGAATGTGAGATCCAGAGTCCTACCAGCCAGATCGGATACGCTTTCCACTTCAGTATCTGGATTGGAAGGATGTAAGCCGTCTTGTTGGTCGAGATAGTGTCGATCCGAGTTGATATGATGATTACGAAAGTTGTGATGCCTTCTGTTTAGCAGCAAGAAGCCGAACCAAGCAGGAAGAAAAGCAAAAAGGAAACGAATACGTCGTGATGGGCCTTTTAATACGGTCAAAGGTACTGTAGAGCCAAATTTCCTCCGGATGGACACGTAAAGATAGGAAAACAATACAGGAAGCGCTGTTGAGCAACCCACTACAGCCGCGCAGAAGGCCGGAAACGTATTCACACCTACGGCCCCACAGGTAACTCGGATTAACTGTAGAGATCGGATCAGTTATTGGCGCTAAGTTCACAACACAGGGCTTCCAAATAAATTTGTAGAGTAAGTAAAAGTCCAACAACTCCGAGGTGACGATGTAATAATATATGAAGGACGACAAATACTGGCTTCAGAATACTGAGGTTATGGGAACAGTACAGCTCTAAGGAGGGCAAAAGAGCAAAGGTGAAGAGAACATCCTCGACCTTCATGACCAGAGAAGAACTTGGAACTGCATTACTCGTATACTGACCTCTTCAATCTTGCTTTTATAGCTCAGATCTTTTCTGAGAAGGCGTCGCAGCCATAAAAGAAGCTTGGGGGCTGTTGAGGCAAAATAACCTAACGCGTAGGCACGGAGAATGCTAGAACAAGGATGTGAAAAAGCAGTGGCGTTAGTTAGTAGGACTCCTAAAATTCAATACCAAAGCTTCTACATACGGACGTAATATTATCTGAGTATCGAGACTCTTTCCATGGGCTGACAGAAACCGGCGGTCCATTGTAAGAAGCTAGGATAGATCAAAATCATATCCGATTCTGTGGATACAGCATAAATAATCGAGCGGGTAGGTGTCTCATCAAGAATAGAATGGGAGTGTGAATAGCCAAGGCACGATATGTGATAGTAAAGTAAAGTGAAGGAAACCACCAGCTTTGATAGAATAATTGGCTCTGATGCAGGATCTCCAGCGATTCGAATGGGATCAAATCATCCTCATTAAAGGATATAGAGACGGCATTGTATTTCTGATGGCTGCCGTTACGATGTTGATACCGAATTTTGCTCACGTATCAGGTCTGCCACACACGATGTTCCTAGAGAGGCAAGACCACCGAAGGAGTTCAGTCTTTAGGAATATCGGTATGTTATCCGGGTCACCAAAAAGCCGGGGAATATCGGGGTTTCCTTCTTACTCCAGTAATTTAATAAGCTGTGGCAGGAAGCATCATGGCGCACGTGGTGGGAGAAATAAAAGGAGTGATATGTAACTAAAAAATACAACTGAGTACAAGTTCCTTCAGATAAGGTACATACATACTATAACCATGATAGGTAGTCAGTCTATCATAGCTATCGATTACTAACCCAACTCAGGATCGGATCAAGTACGTTCTGGTATCAGAGACCAAGACTAGGTACCTGACTCGAGGTACCGAACATAATTGGATACGTGTACTGTACATGTTTAATACCACAATACCCCCAGTTCACTCGAGCCAAGTCGGCGTCAGCATCCAGTCCGGTATCAGCCATTACGTCACGCGATCCCTTGGTTTCCTGGAATCTTTTGGCATGTGATCGACCCCGATCTCGACCAACCACCTGCCTGTCGGGAACTGTGCGACCAGCTCTCAACCATGCCAGGCGCCACAATCTCCATTTTAAGATCATTAGACATCCTTAGGTTCTCAAATTTTCCATGTTTTCAAGCAGACAAAAAAGTATTTATGTCATGCACCTCATTGTTTCCTATAATTACTCCACCCCGCTTCTTAATTAAGACAACTTGACTGTCTGATTTTCAGCATTTCAGAAGCTGTCCAACCTTTGGGAAACAGAATTCAGCTTAGCTGATTCCCCGCATATGATCTCCAGCTCCTATAGAGGGGTAGATCGTACTACGGTCTTTGTGGTCCATCCATCTCTCTTCACCTAGGCTACTACGTGCATATTTTTGATGATCCTGACAGCCAGCGACACTAGCTCTCTCTCTTTACCCGCTTCTAAGAAGGCATGTTGACTTTCGACTGTGGTCTGATCCTTGGAGTCAGAGTGTCAAGTTGTTCTGTTGAACCTATACCGTGTGAATACTTTCCGCGATGAATTTCGGCGGGTGTGAAACCCGAAACGGGCGTCTAAAGACACCAACTCCTCCACCTGGCCCATTTGGGTGTATGTCATCAGGTCAACGCGGACTGTCTGATTCTAACAAGTCATATTTAGATGCCTTTCTCCCGCCTCAAGACACTCCATACGACCCTGCTCCTGCTCCTCCACCAGGGCCTGCACTTCTTGATGATAGCGAGTCTAATATGCTCGATAATTTCTTCACCACTCTAAACTCAAGCCACTTAAGCCATAATGATATTTGGTTGTCTAGTCTACCCCAGGATAAGGCGGGTGGATTCGGAATGGAGTGGTCCGAAGAGCTACCTCCGACCTTCGAAGGATCAACGACATCCTTATCCCAGCCCACTTTACTACCATACACCATGGACAAAGGCAACGGGGATCTAATAAACACAAACATAGGTGCAAGTTCGGAGGTACTTGCCGCAGCTTCCATGCTCTATCAGAACGGAATGAACGGGCCCAGTTTTGGATCTGCCTTTACACACCATCTTTTCCCTGACCATGGGCTGACCGGAATTAATGGAAGTTTCTCTGTTACCAAGAACTCCGTCAAAGATATACGCTTGGATAATCGGCATGGGCTGAAGAACTCGCCGTCCCACTCTTTGCAGAAAACGCTCCCCCGAGGACTGCACACCCCAGAAATGTTTTTCGATGTGCGCCAGCCTAGACTACTAGATCAGCAAACATCTGCGAAAGTAAGAACCCTTCGCTGGGGTTCAGATGCTAGTTTTGTGGATCACTGTTACTTGGCACCGCCTGGTCAGCCAAATGAGGAGGAGCGCACTAAAGACCTGCTGAACAGTTTAGAATGTTTCGAGCCTCAAAGTAGCAACACCAACACCCGAGCACCTACACCTGTCAGGCCAACCGACGACCGCCGCGGAGAATGGGTTAGTATGAATAGCTCTCATCAAGCCCCTGTTGTAGAAAGTGATGATCGAGATGATCAAGATATAAACGTGGAACCTAGGAAGCGACTAAAACCTAGTGCGAAATCAGAAGATGACGACTCTGGCGTGAATACTGTGACCTCAAGGTACAAAAAGTCTAAAAGTTCGAGTAATAGCAAAACCAAGCCTGCATCGACTGAGACCCTATCGAAAAAGTCGAAATTGTATCACGGTATCAAACCTTTGAGGGAGAATCTAACAGAAGAACAAAAACGCACAAACCACATCCTCTCAGAGCAAAAGCGAAGGAACCTCATCAAGGAAGGATTTGAAGAGCTATGTTCACTTGTTCCCGAACTCCGAGGCGGTGGATTCAGCAAAAGCGCCATGCTCATTCAAGCTGCTGAGTGGATAGAGGAGATATCACGTGGGAACGAGATTCTCGGAAGGCAACTATCAGAGATGAAAAAACTGAACGGTATTGTTACACCAAGATGACCTCTAGGGTGCAGTGGCATTTTAATGTTCTTATTCATACCATCGAAACCTCAACTTCCCCTTCACGTTCACTGTATGACCGATCTGCCACTTGGTGGGACAAGCAAAGCTGGGTGGCTTATTGTTTTGGCTCTACCAATTTGCTGTAATTTGTGAGGTACATTCATTTGGCACGGCTGCCTTTAGCACCAGGTTCTTTATCTCGTCTCCAAGGGTCATGATCAGTAATGAAAGCCCGCAGCTGGTGGTGACCACTATTGCATATTCTGTAGAGCGCATGCGTTCAAAAACAGTGTCCTGTGTCTCGTTTCCTGGAACCCTTGTTCCTGTTCCATGTACTGCACGTGAAGAAGTATATACAAAATGATCGAACAAAATTACTAATGCTTACAGGAGTGATTTCAAAGTTATCACTACCTGACGATAAACCATTCCTGTGGACCGTCCGCATCGCTGCTACCCTCCTACTACGAATAATTTCGGACTAGTTTCAAATTATACCAAATTTGATAGCTTGAGAAAACCATATGTTATACTAGGAGTGATATATAACTTATAAATCCTCCCATACCAACTCCTTGAACTTCGTATGAACACACCTAGTTTCTTTCCCCTTGGACCTATTTCTTGCTTCTACTCCTTCTCCCACCCTTAAATTCACTTCAGGATTTCCCATCCTCATTGGAATACTTTTTGTGCGTTCCCCCGCTGATAATCCCTTGGAGTTGATAAACTAGGAGCTCGCCGTCAC
Source organism: Pseudotulostoma volvatum (assembly GCA_019804575.2). NCBI lineage: Eukaryota > Fungi > Ascomycota > Eurotiomycetes > Eurotiales > Elaphomycetaceae > Pseudotulostoma > Pseudotulostoma volvatum. The sequence goes on from JAHQZX020000558.1 coordinate 54,985, forward strand.
TTTCTACCATTTCTACCATTCAGCTAGCTCCGCGCTGTCAGGCGCAGTTTGCAATGCTTCAATGTAAGTCTGATCTCTGGCATTGTCACGTCGGTTATTCTCCGCTGCTGCCAGCTTCCTGGCCCTTGTGATATCCGTAGACTTCTTCCCCTTGTCCTCCCTAGATGCATTCCTCTCAAGCGCTCCGCTGGTATTCATATCACATCTAGCTGCCTTATGAACCCGCTAGACTATAGTCTGGGAGCATTTGTTTTAAGGCGTGGCTCTCGAAATCACTGCCATTCAAAAATTTAAACAACCCCTCAGAGGTTGGCATCCCAACCTTCCCTATATCTTATCAAACCCGGTCTGTTACTATGTAGATTTTATCAGGTTGATACCTTGTTGCCTTGTTGTGAGTAGGTCTGTGACCCTTTGCTGACTTCCTCGCTGACTGCTTGCTAACAGGCCAGCGGCCGTCTCCGTCCATATCTGTGGCCGTGCCCTCAATATTTGACCCTACTCATGCAAGTAGTAGAATGCCAAAAGTTTGTTAGAAAGGAAAACAGAACTCAAAAGGAAGAAAGGATAAATACTATCATAGCTTGTGAGTTATGTGACCCGCGCCCAGGAGGACGACCATATCAGTACTCAATTTGGTCGGTGTACATTATATATTACTTACCAGAGAGTACCTATGAGGCTTCGTAGCATTATGAAATCGAGAAGGAAAATTAGCACTACACAATAACACTGTATGGTTTTCCTCATTGATTGTGGTGTGTATCTGATAATGTAGGATTCTTGTATTATACACGCTCTAACGGGTGATGTCTGATATTTAATTAAATACGTTTCTGACATGGCTTCGCCAAATAGCTTTACAGCGGCCCCAGCCCCCTACGCATACAACGTAATAAGCACCTAACAACCCATAAATTTGCACCGGAGGCTCTTATGCCCATTTATAGCCACCGCAAAAAGTGTGCTTCCCTGTTATCCTTCTGCATTGTGCGCAATTGTGGTAGGGGGTTCCATGCTGCCGCTGATTCCGCAGCACGCCCAAACAAGTGTTTTTCATTTGGCAGAATTGACATTGAAAAGTGGCTCTAGGGATCTCAGTTTCACCCACAACGGTCGCTAGTTGTGTATTATTGCCTTTTTCCCCCTCTTGTTGCCCATGGTCCTAGTGGGGGTCGATAACGCTATGAAGGCAATTGGTCGCCATGTCTTGAAGTAAGCGGCGGTCATATCGGAAGAGGAAGAGGAAAAGTAATAACTGTCGGTACAACCAATTGTTTCTAGCAGTATGAACGGTAGGAATATACCGGCAATTGGTTTGAGCCGATGAAGACTGTCGGTATAACCGACTGTTGCGGATACTACATAGCAACATGAACGGTAGGAACATACCAAATAGTTGCTTGGAACAAAGAGGAATGTTGGGGGAGACCAATATCTTTAATAAAGTATCGGCATTCTGATACTAGAAGTAATGGGAACTCCCAAACTACTGAAGACATGGGAACCGGACTGAAGGACATAAATAGAGCCTTCATGTCCATGACGATAGTTCTTTTAAGATAGACAATTAAGACAAGAAATAGGATTCATTAAGACCGAGCTACTTAGCTTAACACCGTGTTTCCCAACAATAACCGATTCAGAGGAAAGGGAAGCCCGTTAGCAGAAAACGGCTCAGGACACTCAAACGGGTATAGGCATAACATAAGAACTAAATGTGGCGGTTCCTGAAGCTATGGCGGAGCGCGTTGAGGCTGTACAGTTAAGTAGTTCGGAACTATAGATAAGTTACTAAATGTGAGAATAGGAATAGGTTTATTAGCGAAAAAGGGCGGTGATCGAACGACCATTATTTCGTTCTGAAAGTGGTTTAGCGCTAATCATGTGATCACGATATTTCTTCCCATTTAAAAGTATAACCAACCTCGTTACAATACTACTCAAAGAATAAGCAAACTTTACGCCTCCAATGGCTTCAATTCAGGGTTTGTGACCCCTCATCCAGGGCTGTGGAAGCTCTGGCGGTGGTCAGTTACCAGATATAACTATCCCACTCCGCTGATTCAAACCTACAGGCTGGCTGTTGACGACGCCGTGAATTCGATCAATACTTTCACTCGGCTATATAGCTACTTGTCATTGGTGGTGTATCGCTCTACGCGCGCGCTGACCAAAGTCTGGAAAACGGGGAATCAGTAGTTTTCACCGGGCTCTGGCAAGTTGTTATACAATTCCGACTGAGTGGGTGACTAGAAAACCGGGTTGTCATGTATCCAGATCATCAAAGAACACCTTGATCTTGGAGGTTCGTTGGAGATTTATCAATTCCATTCCTGGTGGTGATGATGATCTTCCGCCGGTCGACCCACGAGATCTAGTATCGGAGTCGGAAGTTGTACAAGTACAAGCTCGTGGAAGGCCTACTGAGGTCAATTAACCGGCCAAGGGCTAGTCAAGCCGCCAGCCAAGTCAGCAGCAACATAAGATACGTCGATAACCAGGAGCCTTCGGCATTTGAACATGTTCTATCCCGGGGGGAGCTAGATCAGGGATGAGGACGTGGACGAGAAGCTAGGCGTGGACGAGGAGCTGGCCGAGGATATAGAGGTCAAAACCAAGCCGATGAAGCTAGCCACGCAGGCCCCCAGAGTAGATGGCCGTGGTCGCGGTCGGGTCGCTGGTGGTCCTGCAGTATGATGGGATCCCCGATGTAATGACTGCAATGTTTGATTTTGAATTGCGGCTTCTGGTCAGAAGATCGTCCTATTAGGGTCTGGATATCCGATTAGTTAGAAACAAGACACTTTAAAGCAGCAATGATCCGGTGGCCATCATACTAGGGCGAAAAATCGGACGGAATCCATCGAAATTAATATGTTGGCGCTAAACTACTTTGGAAGAAAATATCATGGTCTAGTGAAAAATAGGAATAGGAATAGGTCATAGGACAAAACCGCCAGTTAAAAATTCCGGAACGCCGGCTTCGTTCGAGAAAATTGATCACAAATTAGGAATCGTATCTGTCAGCCATTAGTAAGCAATTCTTGTGCTAGCTAGTCGCAATTTATTACCTAATAAGGTACTACTTCCCCACGGCGTGATGTCAGGGTCCACCGGGTCTAGATTTGCTTTCTCAGACGAACCTGAAATCGCGTATCACGTGACATTCCCAGATACAATGGCCTGTTCCAAAGCCACATTTATGGGTACGGAGCAATTTCGAGGGGCTCTTATACAAAGTGGCCAAACTTACAGGTTGACTTACGGTGCGGCTAAAGGTCTCATTGAAAAATAGATTTATTCTCTGATATCGAAATAATACTTCTATGGAGCTTAAATCTTAACTTGAGGTGTTGCTGTGGCTAAAGTCTGGATCTTGTTTGGGGTATTTTTGGTGTTGGTTTTCCTCATCCAGCAACCATAATTTAATGATATGCCTCTTCCGTTTTCCTGAGGTATATATACCTATCATTCGTTCGGGTAATAATCAAATATGGAACTTATTTATTTATATGATAGTTATGTCATTAGGTGAGTCTGATAGCAAGTACTCTGACACCTATCTACATCTATTTATTCTCCATTCTCCATACTGCCCCTGGCGTGTATTCTGGATAATATTATTTTATAATCATCGCATTTAGGATGTGATGTATTATATTATATTATTATACATGTAGATTTGATAATTTGATATCAACTATACGAAGCAATCATTGTGGTCTAATCTAAGAATAAGAAAGTACTAACCTATAGTATCGTGATGATCTCAAACAGGGAGGCGGTTTTATTTTTTATTATGTAGACGTACACATTGTAGCCATAGCTGTTTCGCTATTCTAGGTACCATACATCACCCCCCCTGCTGATTGTTAGTTGATGAGTTAGTTATTATTAGTTAGTACCTACCTGCCCTCGTGTGATTGTTCTTCAATTGATGAAATGAATGGAATGGAATGAATCCATACAGGCTATGTACTACCTACCCTATGCATAAATCCTTCCTCAACATACACACATACACCTCCAATCTCTCAAGACCAGCCTCGTTCTCTTAACATAATCAACACCCGTACTGTTGTTTTTTGTTCTTCCTGTTATCCCATTGTTATTGATCGCTTCTATCATATTATCAGACCACTCAAACCAACCATTGTTTGGTTACGTTCTCGCCCGGCTTGACGTTCTTTTGTCCGATCTCCCTCCAGGCCAAGGTTGTTTCTTCCAAATAGCCCCCCCTCCTCAGTGCTCCGACCAATCCCCCGCAAAGATACATTGTTTTGGATGATCTAGCCACATCTTTGTTCCTTAATCACATTCCAGCTGTTCAACGGGATCAGAACCATTGCAGGAGGTTTCCTTCCCGATCTGGCCTGTTTTAGTTCATGGAGACAGACTTCGCCGAGCATTGCTGGCAGGGTCGCTGTCAGCTCTCGTGACTGTGATCGTCAATCACCAGCTACCAGCTATCGACCGTGAGCGTCAGCCCCGCCCCTGGGATCATCTGGGCCGAATCCCTATCTCCACGAATCGATCCCTTCCGGTGATTCATTCATGAAGTGGCTTCTTCGATAGCTGGCATTCGAATTCATTCCGAGTTCAACCGCCTTCAAAATTCGGCTCGGGGTCCACCCAACTGATTCGGTTGGAATTCCCGGGGTGGAGTGATTTGTCGAAGATAACTAACGCTTAGTGTTTTTCTTTCGGACTCATTCGAGGTCTGAAAGGCCTTGGAGTATCCCATGCCGACATTAGGCGGCCTGTTAAAGAAGAAGTGGAAAGATCCGAACGGTGCAAAAGACCCGGCATCGCCTACATCACCGATTGCAGGACTATCTCCTGTTGCGGCCGAGGCGATCACCACCGCTGAGGATTTTCAGGCGATAGAAAAGAATTCTGGTGGCATTCACAGCCCACTGACTGATGCAAGTGAGGGTAACTCGACCAAATCTCCTATGAACCCAGCAGGATCTCAGCTTCACCAAGCTCAGGCTTCGACCGCCTTGCAGCTACAGCAGCATCAAAATGTTGCCAGTATCAATAATATCATAAACTCGCCGGAGAATTATGCAGCGTATGCGGCACAAGGAGTCGGGGGAGGACGTGTCACGGGCCATGCTCACCAACAGCAAGCGTCAAAGACACATTCGCGACAAACGAAAGGAAAGTATTCGTTGGATGATTTTGTCTTGCAGCGGACTCTCGGGACGGGCAGCTTTGGCCGAGTGCACTTGGTGCAGTCGCGACACAATCATAGGTTCTACGCAATCAAAGTCCTGAAGAAGGCACAGGTTGTCAAAATGAAGCAAGTTGAGCACACGAATGATGAGAGGAGGATGTTACAACGCGTCAAGCACCCTTTTCTCATCACTCTGTGGGGTACATTCCAGGACTCCAAGAATCTTTACATGGTGATGGACTTTGTTGAGGGAGGAGAGCTGTTTAGCTTGCTCCGGAAATCACAGGTAAGTGATAGTGTCTCTTGTGTTACTCGCATTTGATACTAATAACGACCAGCGATTCCCAAACCCAGTTGCCAAGTTCTATGCGGCTGAAGTAACTCTAGCACTGGAGTACCTTCATGCCCAACACATTATCTATCGCGACCTGAAGCCTGAAAACCTTCTCCTAGATAGACATGGACATCTGAAAATCACAGATTTCGGGTTTGCAAAAGAAGTGCCGGATATTACTTGGACATTATGTGGGACGCCGGACTATCTTGCTCCTGAAGTGGTTTCTTCCAAAGGCTACAACAAATCTGTCGACTGGTAAGCGGTTCTCAGTATCATAGAATACTCATGAAGGATCGTTGCTAATTCCCTAAGGTGGTCTTTGGGAATCCTTATCTTCGAAATGCTTTGTGGATTCACACCGTTCTGGGATAGTGGCTCTCCGGTCAAGATTTACGAAAACATTCTTCGGGGAAAAATTAAATATCCGCCATACATGTACCCCGATGCTGTCGATCTCCTGTCTCAGCTCATCACGCCAGACCTTACTAAACGATTGGGGAATTTGCATGGCGGCTCCGAAGATGTTAAGAATCACCCGTGGTTTGCAGAAGTCACATGGGATCGTCTCCTAAGGAAGGACATTGACGCCCCGTATGTTCCTCCCGTGAGAGCAGGCCAAGGAGATGCCAGCCAATTCGATAAATATCCGGAAGAACCAGAGGCGTACGGTGTGCAGTGTGAAGACCCGTAAGTATTACCAACCGCTCCCAGCTCTCTCTTCCCACCTGTTTGCATTATGCAAGGAGTTTGTTAATATTTGCCGGGCGGTTAACATGATCTTTCAATTTCTAGTTATGCCAATTTATTCACCGAATTTTAAAGTTAGCCATATGAAAATGATAGCATTGAATGCATGGCCAACACTGTTGCCCGGCGCAATCACATGTTGGTTGATGTTAAATGGACCATGATTGATTCATGCCGCCTTCTGCCACTATTTACTTCTCGTTCCTATTTAACTGTTACTTTACTACATACTTTCGAAAACAGATCTCGCTTGGTCGCTAGTCGGCTGAGTCCCCCACTCCGCATTCCATCCCATGGGTCTATATTTGAGCGTCGCAATAGCCTCTATTACCAGTCTTCGAGATGCCGACACTCCGAAGCTAGGTGGGATCCGCGTGAGATGCTGGAAAATTGAACTCGCGCACACTGTTGACATCTTCGTGTATCGGGAAACATACGGTCTCCTATACGCAGGCCGATTTGTGCTTTGTATCTATTTGAGCGCGCACTGTCAAGCTCTTGAATAATATGCTCTTGTCCCCGCCATCCATTCTCTTTTCTTACATTTAATGTTGCATCTGAACACTAACGTTGGAAGACTAATACAACGTAGTACTCGATGGCTCTGCTGCATGGTGGCGATTTCATGGCTTTGCAACGTCCTGGTTCCAGTGTTTGTCTTCTACGTTCTGGATGACTCTTTCTGTTAGAAGGAAATCTGGTTCCTTCTCTCCTTTTATATCTTCTGTTTTCCTTATCGCAAAGGATTGCAATTATTTCACCTGACATCTGGTTGTCACTTGTCAGTTTGTCAGTGAAGACTTGATGTAGTTATGCGAGAAGAAAATGCCGCGGGTCGTAATGGATCTTTTTAAAAGTAGGCCCTTACGAATTGATTCAAATTCTGATATACACATGATTCCTATCCCACTTTAGCCTTTTTCCTCCTAAGAGCTATAGCTTTTCCGGGTGAAAGGAGAATCACAAGACAGGCTAATGAAATGCATACAATACAGAGTTAGTGATACAAGTGAACTGGCCCATGACATTCCATCACCCTCTTCCCTCTTCGGAACGAGTGCATACGATATGAGTGGAACCATCCGCTCCCGTTTTTAGTCCTTCCTTTTTTATTTCCCCTTCCTGCCTCCTTTCTGTTCCCTCTGTCGTTGTTGGTGGCACACAGTCTTGGTATCACAGAATTCCGCCGCCGCTGTTTGACGACGGAGATGCAGCTAGGGAAGCTAAGGCGACGGGATCCTGTCCGTCCATACGTTTACTCTCCTTCCCAATGCGGGTAATGTATGCCCGACTAGTCGTGTTCCACATGGAAATGTACTTCTCCATGCAAGTAGATAGACAAGATTCCTCTTGAGAGGACAGTGAGGAACCGGGAGTTGGAATACATCGGTCGAAGCAGTGCTCGTTCAGTTTCTATTAAGGAACTCGCGTCAGCATTGATTATTTCCGTATAACTGCTCCCGAACTCTGAAGAAGAAAAATAGAGGGTAGAACTCAGGGGTAGCATTACACTTATCAAGCTACGGGCATTGCTCATGGCCGCTTCGGCTTGCACTTGTTTCATGAATGCCGCCTTTGTTTCTTCTGATGGACCCGTCACAGCAACAGCGGAGGTGGAGGAGCCGGATCTACCGAAGAGGGATGGCATAGCGGAAATTTCGAGAAGTTTCGTTATGCTAGAAGTTGGATCCCTACTATGTATGCAGGAGAAGTGGCAGGGTGAGGTCTACGGAATGAATCTGAATGTAGTGATTTGAAATGAGCTGGAAGAAAGGCGGCCTTGCTGGCGAGAGCTTTAGAGAAATTATAGGGATCTTGACTCTTGGGAATGGAATGTCTGTCCTCGTATCATGGTCGGTTTGGTGGTGAAATCGTGGGATGTTGACGCTTGCTAGGATCGTATCCAGTCGGTTCATACATATCATGAAAATCCGATCAAATTCATCTAAGGATTTAAATATAATGTTATATGTTGTTATATTGGGAAGGTACTCGTACAATATATGGGTTTCTCTTCTTGTGGCTGGAGGCAGCTTGTGGCTGGAGGGTCGAGGCTGGAGTTAAATAATAATAATTTAAGCTCGGCCTTGCGCCACATGACTAGGTTTCCCCACGATCCAATGATCTTCATTTGGACACATTGAATCTTTCTAGTCGAACATCACCTTTCCCTTAGTTAGCCTTCCCTTTGACATTGACTTGCAGTTGAAAAAAAAAAAAAAAAAAAAAAAACCATCTCATCTATAGATCTTAATGTCCTGGTGACACCAGTTCTATGAATTGGCGGAGCTCCATGAGCTGCTTTTTTCTTTTTTTCTCTTGAGCAAATCCCTACAACGGTACTTTAGGCGTCTTCAGAGACCACTTACATCGCCTTTCGCTGTTCTGTTGACCGTTCCACTCTTTTGCGATTCCCGCCTTTATCTCTGAATAACGATTGAGCATGTTGCTACCGCGGCTATCGCTCTGCTTTTCGTTGGCAGGTCTGACTCTGGTCGACCTCGCCAGATCTACGGAATCTAACCCAGATTTCAGTTCACTTCCAGTAGGCATACCGTTCAACCTGAGTTCCCTACTAGCGCAATGTGAAGATTACTGAAATGCATATTCGATGCTTCCTGATATAGATGCGAGCTTACAGCCTCAGTCCGGTACGCTAGATACTTCTCTACTTCGTGTAGTTGGGGCCGATCAACAATAGGCTCGACGTACTTCCGTACACACGTAACACCCATACAAACGGGCAACTTCATTAACGCCATCACAGCCCTACTTGGATTCGGATATGAGTAATCGGTGGTTCGAATATGGTGGGGATACTATAATACGCACAGACAAGTACGTTGCACGTGCAAAGTTGAGTCAGGAACATCACACTGAAGAAGCCCCAGGTACATTCGTTTGACCTCCGCCCGACCTTCTCAGCAAGGATGGATATTCTCTCGTGTGCCCCTCACTGCAACGAACTGGGAGGTTGGTTTATTTTCAACTTTTCCGTTGTGTCGACCTGTGTGGGAGCTAACATGCCTTAGATTGAAGTTGAATTCAGGATCCATGGCCCTAATCATCTCTATGGAGACGGGTTTGCGATGTGGCTCACGAAGGAGCGCGGAACCCAGGGTCCTGTCTTTGGGTTCACAGACAGGTTTGAGGGTCTGGGTGTCTTTGTTGACACCTACAAGAACAACCGCCCAGGCGTAGCATTCCCCTATGTCATGGCTATGATGGGCGATGGCCAGACCTCCTATGACCAAGAGCATGATGGGAAAGCAAATGAAATAGCGGGTTGTTCGGTAAGCGTCCCCCGGATTCTCCCTTACTGCCCTAATTTCTAGCATCTGATCAGTCGCTGACTGGATGTTTTAGGCTCGCGGGATTCGTGACGCATCGGTTCCCACTAAGGCTCGCCTAACTTACTTTCAAGACAAGTCCTTAGCGCTCGACTTGCTATACAAGGCGGATGGATCCTGGACAAATTGTTTCGCGCTGACCGCGCCGGCGCACAATATTACCATTCCAGGGGTGTCTTATCTGGGATTCTCTAGTGAAACAGGCGAGCTCAGCGATAACCATGACATTATTTCAGTCTCCGCGAACAATCTGTACATCCGGGCGCCCCGTGACGGTGATGAAGGCGTGGGGTGGAATCGGCGGCCTCCTGGCAGCCAGGGGCGCGGACCGTATGACTCAAAAAGCGGTAGTAGTTGGACATGGTCCTTCTTTAAAGTTTTCCTGTTTATCGCCGTCATTGCTGGCTCATATGCTGGGTGGACTGCATATCGGACTAGTCAACAACATTCAAGATTTTGAACTTTCCAAACTCGGTTTCTTTCCTTTTTGAACTCTTTCATGACTTCTTCTACTATTCATTGGAGCTTTTTCATCTCTCCCTTGTTTTTGCCCATCCGCTCTTTCTCTCACCACCAAAACAGCCACAAAGCTTCTCTAGAATACAAATGCTATGACATATGTGACATTGCCTCCTCTTTTCCTTGGCATTGTCTCGCCTGTGTTTTTTTTTTTTTTGATTTCTCTTCAACTGTGTGGGAATCAAATAAGGATTAGGAAGAAGTTGGTTTTTGTTAAGTGCTAATAGTTGTCTGTTGTCTGACTTATCTGACTGTATATGTACTGTATGCGTGTATGTTTGCTATTTAAAATAGGATAACTATTGACTAGTGGAAAGGATAACAATATTAAAAATTCAAAACCCGCTAGGGGCTAGTATCTATCCATATTTTCTCATCACGCTTGTAGAGCTTTATCATGTGAAGGAACAGACAGGATCCCAATCTCAGCACGATAAAAATAAAAATGAAAGATCTAGGGGTGCGCCGGCTTATTCCTGCTTCCTCTTCTGTGTGTCTCTTTCCTCACTCCATAATCGATCGAGGATCTGAAAGACTTCGGTAACGCTACGGGTAACGGACTCGTCAATCCCTAGGGCACCGTATCGATGCTGAATTTTGTCCGGATGCCAGCGAACACGCTCTGTTTTAAGCGTGGTAAGCAAGTGTGATGGAAAGTTTTGATCTTTGCTTTGGCCGTTGGGAGCTAGGGGAGGAGGTGCATGACGTATGAACTCCTCCACTGCCTTAAGGGAAACGTCTCGTTGTTTCCCCGATTCGACGGGCCAGAAGATGTGATTGCGGAGTGGTAGCGGGGAGGGCTTCTGCGGGCGGTCGTCCCCACCGGTGCCTGACTCGGTCATCGCTATCAGGGAATTTAGATCCTCCCAGCTTCGTTGGTACTTTCCCCACGCGGCTACCCAGGCTTTCGTCCTTTTCCTTTCGTTTCCTCTCTTCAGGCTTTCTTCTAGTGCTCTCTCGAATCGTAGCTTCTCTTCTGCTTCTCGCTGTCTCCGGTCTGCCCGCTCTTTTTGTCGAGCTCGCTCCTTTCGACATCGATCCCGCTCTTCCATAATCCCTTCATGAGTTTTCTCCCACATCCGGGCCCGCACGTAGGCCGCGTACTCGTCATCGGACATGCGTTCCAGTTCGCCATTGGGTCCTTTGGGGACGGAGGGCGCGGCGTACGTGTGAATCGGCTGACCGTAGACGGTTTCCCAGAAGGCAGCACCTTCGTCATCACCAAGCGCATCGAAGAGAGACTCGCGAAATGCAGTATTTGGGGAGAGAGGTGGGTTCTCAAACGAAAAGGCCCGCGAAGGTGACTCACTGGTTTTCTGGCGCTTTGAAGAGCAGTGATGATGATGTCGGCCGTGACGCCGATGCTGATGATTATGACGATCATGACCGTCATCGTGGGGGCTAGACTTGAATGCTGATAAAGAACCCTTCTTAAAGCGAAATCTTTCAGGTCGTGAATTCCTATATTTGTTAAGCTTCTCCCAGTTCTCTTTAGCGATACGCCCGCTATCCTCTACCCTGCCGCCACCAGGAACCGAAGCGGTATTGCTAGGATCCATCTTATTCTGCCTTCAGTAGTAGGGAAGAATGGATTCGACCGTCTTTCCGATTCGTGTTCAAGCGGGCGTCCTATTTCAAATTTACCTAATTATTGGATCACGGGCTATGGTGGCACTAGTACCAAATACAATTAGTCCTGCTTACATAAGGCATCCACTTATCTTATCATAATCTTGGCAGCGATGATGTGTGGGTCCGCGATTACCATTACGGTTAAGCGGCCCGCATAGTTCTCGTCTCCCCGCCTTAGCCGATTCCGAGATATTGCCTAGGTGCTAATCCACTCTGGGACATTAATAATAATAAAATATCGGATCAACTTGGAAATTCTTTTGGATGACATAATGGCGGCTAAAGTACATCGTCAACATTAGAATTCATCTTCGATCAATTAAATGGCTCTTGTTGCTTACTCAGACTCTGAAGGCTCTGATCAAGGGGAAATCATTGATTCTGCCTCGGAGGAAAATCCGATAGCAACCTTGAATGCATCAAAGCCACCCAAGCTCACTCCGGGGTTTAAATCCCTTGTCGACCGTGAGAACCCTCGCAAGATTCGTGTTGCCCTCCCAACCGTGAAACCAGAGACAGAAATCGACAATGTGCAAGGAGATGAAGATGACGGCGAACCGGCGCGGAAGAGGGCCAGAACGAATGAAGGTGGCATCTTCTCTGGGTTCAACAGTTTACTCCCTCCACCTAGGCGGAGCGGTCAGCAAGCCGCAGTGAACAACGGCAAAGCCGTAGCCCCTCCACGGAAAGGTTTCGGTCTGAAAACTGACACCACGCCGGGGTTCGATCGTGAGGCGGATGCAGAAATGCGGAGAGAGCTGCTCTTAAAGAAAACGTCAACGGTTGAGGACGGTACACTTGATTCTCAAGGAAGCCTTCAGACTGAGTCTACTCAACTAGAGCCGCCTGCGAAGGAGTTCAAGAAGAAAGGTAGCGCAATGATGTTTAAACCACTCTCTGTTGTGCGGAATGCCTCAAAGAAGAAACCACCAGCCGGCATAACGGCTCGCCTGGCGACGGACGGACCCGGAACAGCCTTTCCTCAGGGCCAGTTGAAAGAATCGACCCCCTCGACAAAAGACCCTACATCAATTCCCCCATCTCCCTTGCCGACGACGGTAAGGCCGAAGACCAGCCTTTTTTCATTCACTAGCGCCGACACAGCCACCCCTAGTGCCCCAACTTCGGCGCCGGAGACTTACGAGTCATTGTTGTATAATACCATCCCTACCAATGAACCATCGACTCTTCCCCGAGCTGAGACCTCGGAGTCTGAAGTCGAGTCAGAAGGTTTAAATCGGCAAGATGCGACCGAGATCAGCTCAATGCCTCAGACCTTGAGTGACATCGCTGATGACTTGAACCTGTCGAGCTCTCAGCGACGTCAGCTTTTTGGCCGTAATCCGCAGATGGCCTCGTTCGAGCCTCGTGTTCTGACATTCAATACGGACGCCGAGTACGCTGCCAACCAAGAGCATCTCGTTCGGACCTCCGAAGAAGAAGCTGCCTCCGCGCAGCATAATCCCGTCCGGGCAATTGCTCCTGGTAAGCATACGCTGCGACAACTCGTCAATGCGGCTACCTCACAGCGAGACGCCTTGGAAGAAAGCTTCGCAACCGGACGAAGGAATAGGAAAGAAGCTGGTTCAAAATATGGTTGGTGATGCAAGCAAGGGAAAGAATTACTTTTTCAAAGGATGCTTTTTTTTATTTTATTTTTTTTAAAAAAGGGGGAACCAGATGTATTTATGGATACCCAATGGGACAATGGGATGGTCTTCTTATATCTTTGTTTTCTCGTCGAGCCCAGCGCTGTAAGAGGTTCAACGATATCAGTCATTCAGTATGGCGTCATACCAGTAATGATGAAAATGCGGTACAGAGTTCATCAACGTATGCTCCTCAACCTTAAGCCAACCCCATTATCAGATAGATATGTTATACTCCAGGTACCAAGCCGAGCTCCTACTTTACCGACAATATCATACCTACTATGATATACATGGCAGAACGAGATCAATCGGTTCTATACCAAACGACTCTGTCTAGATAATCAAGAGGTAAGCCGCCCCGAGGGATGCGAGAAGGGATCTTATGTATGCTGAACATTTTACATGTTTCGTTTTTTTTTTTTTTTTTGGGTTTCCCCGTCTCAGTGCTCCTAATCTATTATCGTGTAGTATAGGACGGGGAAGGTCGGTGCATCTAAGATACATAGAAGAAGATTCATATCTAGATCAAATATTAATGTTAATAGTAGAAACAATACTAAAAAGATACAATGAATCATAAATTCACGATGGTACTATGCCAGCGATTTCAGAGAGCCATTGTTTCAACGCCATTGCTAGAACAGTCGGTAACTCGCTCATGTTTTGGACGACTAGATAGTATGGAAAAGGAAATCCTTCTAGATACTTCCTCATCTTCAACTTCATCTCTCCTGTGCCGCTGGTTTCGTCAGGCTCGAAACTTGCTTGAGTCAGGTCGAGGATGGAGTTCCCCTTAATGGCATCAAGGATAATGAACACGATCATGATCCGTTCTTCTTGGGCTTGGCTCACAAGTCTTCGGATGTCATCATGATCTTCACAGATACCATCGGAGACGATCAGTTCCAACTGCCAGAGATCACCCGTACTCCCACCAGACCGTTTCGATCGGGCCTCGCGAAACAGCGCAATTGAATCGGTAATAAGTTTTCGAACATTGGTTCCAGTTTGCTGGTAACTGAATTGTTGAAAAACTTGTATTCCCGCTCCGGAGGAAAATGGCTTCCCGAATTCGTGTGCCACTCGGACGTGAGCTTCGTTGCCAAAGCTCAGAATACACAGATCGCCAACCTCTAACATACTGAGACTTCTCGCGACTAGTGCAAGCGTTTCGAAAGCCAGCTGGCCGCTACCACTTTCGAACATCGACTTGCTATCATCAACAGCCAGCATAATTTGGTAGTTTCGTTTCGAAGGTATGGAGCGACGCATCCAGATCTTGTCCCGTTTATATTGGGAGGCGATATAAGGAATGATTCTTTTGATATTTAAGCGTTTGCCAGTGCGGAAATCTCCCCGTAGTTTTGTCGCAAGTGTTGGCGCCAGGATGAGACGTAGTTGTTCGGTTAGATATAACGACGGGTCATTTGTGATGGACTCATGATGGGACCACAGTCGCTTGGCTTCTTCATATGAGGTTAGTGGCGATGAGACCGCTGAGGAAAGGTGAATCTCGGCCAGCTGTGCGTCTACTTTGTCTACTTCTTTTGTAGTAGCTCGATCGACCAATCCGCTTCCCGGCTCGTCGGCCCAAGTGTTGACTTCAGCGAAAGTGGCCCCGCCTCGGCCTTCGGCATTAGTTAGTTCGTGATCGATTCTAAATTCATTTATCGACTTGGGGACCGTCAACGATGCTTGGCTCTCGTCCGAAGTATTTGGAGAATGCTCATTATCATTGGCTTTTGCATCTGATTCCATAGCTTGGCTTTGATCTAGGGCTATAACCTGCTCTTCGTTGGCTTGGCCAAGGGCTTGAGTATCTGCAATATCACTTTCATCCGCGAGGTGCTCGAAATTGGCATCGGTAATTTCAGGATCTTCGGAGAATGCTTGTGAGTCAGCCCTCTGGGACGAATCCATGATTTCCCGCCGACGCCGATGCCATTCCTCAAGGATATTTCCAATTTTTTTAAACGCCTGTAGCTGAGGACTATCCTCCCGGCCTTTGTCACCGCCTCCCGAGGTACCCTTTTCCCTCTGCTGATCTGAGCCCTCGTGTGGCAGGCAATCGTTCTGGGAAGACAATTCCTTGGATTCACACTGATGCGGAAGACCGCTGGATATTGCTTTCCCTTCAGCGCTGCTGTCATCAGGGTGGAGTCCGCCCGCATCCTCTTGACTGGGAGCGGTTTCATCACCAGGAGCATTATTATCCTCTTTTCCAGACGTTGAAAGATCATAGTGCTCATTCCTTTCAATAGTTAATTCAGTTTCTTCGACCTCCTCGGTCGGGTTCTTGTCCTCAGCTTCTGATAGGTTTTCCTGGCCTTTTTCCATCATTTCCTGGTTATCCGCATGCGGTATGGACTCCTCACTGCCTTTTTGATCATCCTGAGCACTTATAGACCGATCTTCGCCAAAGTCTGATTGTTCTGTACTGGAGAGGTCATCCATCCCTTCATCGATATCGGACTCGGCAACACCGCCCTCATCGCCATCTAGATGCATCTCCTCGGGTAGATCAAGAGCTTGTTCTTCTTTAGTGTATGGATCCGTAACGTCCATCTCTTCCCGAGCAATAGCTTCACTCAGATTATCTGGGTATTCCTCTTCTTCGTTTTCACGGTCGTCATTGTCATTATCGGTCTCTAGCCGTTTCCCGTTATCATTTGATATGGCTGGCTGTTTTGATTCTAAAACACCTTTGCCTTCCTCATTTTCTGTCTCTTTCTGTTCTTCATTCCAAGAAGCATCCCATAATTTCTCATCTACCGCCGATGGGTCGAGGCTATTGACACTACCAACTTCCTCTTCAATGTCATCTTCACCTTCATTTTCAGAACTTGTATCCTTCTCTCTTTTATCTTTGTGTTCATCGGGCTCGGCGTCAAGTTCCTCTTCATCCATATTGACAGCATCTTCCGTGTTTTCTATGTTATCCGCTGAGATTTCTGCATTCTGCTGGGCAAGTTCTGATAAATCCTCATCTTCATGAACATTTTTGCTTATATCTTCCGCTGCTTCTCCGTCACCGAGCCCAGTTCCGCTTTCGGGCTTACCGGCTTTACACGCGTCATCCGACGTCTCGGGTGGGCCGCAAAATCCTGAGGAAGCTACCTGGATAAAAGATTTGGCAAGAATATAGGACATCTTACAAACTTCTCGATGGATTTTCACAAAGTAACCGATCAAGTCTGCACATATGACGTAATATTGTTCAATAATCGGGAACACACTTGCAATGATTGCGGAAGCGAGCGGGAGGAGTTCTCCTTGGCTAGTCCGGAGATGCCGGAGTCTGCAAAGGACAGACTCGAGAGATGCCGTAATATCAGGAATATGAAGCTCTCTGAGACTTCTCGAAATTTTGGAATCTGTTTGAGAGAGCCAATCTTTGAAATCGGTGGAAGATGGTAAAACAGTCATTGAGCTAACAACTGCTTGAATCCCGACGAAGATTTTGTCTATTGTTTGTAGAAAGTGATCGTTGAAATCATCGAGGGATATTCCGTAGTCTGCTTCGGCTGCTTTTGGACCGTTACTTATGGCAAGCTCCGTCCAGGGAAGCATCTGATCAATAACGAAAGACAACTCAGGACGCTCATCCCTCAACCTTACCATGTCGATTGTCAATAGATTGAGTGAATTGAGAGTCTCTTCGATGACCCTAACATGGCGCTTGGAAGAAATGCCAATTGGAAGGTCGGGAAGACCACCTAGAGAAGTCTTCAAGTGGTACAGACGATGTTTCCAACCTTCAATATCTCGAAGAGTACTCAATAAATTAACTCCAGAAAGCTTAGAATGGATTTCGATGATACCAAGACCGAGCTCAACAACAGGTGTTAGTTGTGCAATGACTCTTTTGATATCCTCTCTCTCCCGAATCGCTGAGATATCTTGCGTGGACAGTGAATTTGGTACGCAATCCCAAAGAGCTGTCATCTTAAAGAAGGTCGATTTCAATGATGCTAGATACAGAAGAGCCGGGAAGAGCACGTCTCTCTGTCTTCTGGCTAGTAGCAGGAGGCCTTCTGCGGAACCCCCACTTTTCGAAGCTTCAGCCGGGCTAAGGTCTTCTGAATACTCACGTGACGCTTGTCGGACGCCAGGAAGAAGATCGAGAAACCGGTGGAAGTAGGAGTTAGCGCTTTTCGCTTCTGGAAATGAAGAAGCGACATTTAAATCCAAGTTTGGGGTGGTTGCAAGAACTTGTGAGATAGTTGCTTGCTCATCTAAAAGGGTATTATTAAGATTCCTTCTGACACCCATGAAATATAGCCGCCGTAGTACTTCGGAATAGAACCGGTGCTTCTGGGTCTTGAAATGTTGTATCTGAGCTCTATTTTCTTCAGTCAATATTCCCGGGGTTTGGGACTTGAAAGTTTCAATGTTCTCAACAACGTCCTTGGTGAAACTATTCAGTTGCTCGGTGACTGTAAAATCACTAGTAGATGCTGCATATAGACGCGACATATTGTTCGCAGTGGCATGCGGGTCTCTGAACCTTTGCGCTCTGCTGTTCCAGATGTTGCTATCCATCTCACACATAGCTAGCGCCTCGAGGACAGACCCTGTATCCGAGATCAAGGCTTTGTTCTCAACCGCATTTATCTCATCTAAGGCACCAGGAGAATCCTTTTGCAACACCGTCTCAGCTGGTCGGGAAAGAAGTGCGCGGTATTTTCGGACAAGCTTGAATAGCTTATAATGGGACCGTCTTGCACTCTCTTTGAGGGCTATGATATTGGTGTCTTTCCAGCCGGTGAGTTGAATTTGCTGCTTAATTTCTTTCTCAAGAGACCCTCTGCCTTGATGTAGAGCCTCCGAAACGACGGCTTCGAATGGAAGGAAGTGCTCCAGAAAGCTGCCAACGGCAGAGGCAAGTTGTGATAGACTTGGATATTCTTGGCTGTACAATACTAGCAAAGTTCTGAAGTTATCCACGAGACGTAAGCGAAAGGCGTATTGACCAATTGCTGCCGACTTGACAAACCCTTCAAGAGTGGAAATAGCCTCTCTCGTGTGGACGGAAATATCTTCACTCAGTTGTATCATCTGCAGCGGAGCTGCGATCAACGCCTCATAAGCGACAAACCACCAAGCGCTCGCATCTTGTTCGCATTTCTCATCCTCAATGTCGAGCAGCTTTGCCCAGGTAGACAACTCCAGGCGTCGCCAACTAATAATCAGGGCCGTCAAGTTCTCGTATAGAGACGCGGCGGAGTATTTTTGACTGGTAACAAGTTGCCACTCATGAATGTAAGCATAGAGCTTCTCCAACTTGGTAAGAAATTTCGCAACAGGCTCTTTTTGTTGAAACTCGAGGATCTCCTTACAGCAGACGATGACATCTTGAATTACTGCATGCTCTGGCCATGAGACTTGAAGCTGAAAGAAGTGTGATTGTACGGAAAGAACTAAGGGGATGAGTTTCTTTGCCTCGGATAGGTTTGCGTCGGTGTAGAAATTGTAATTTCCTGCAAGGCTACATTCGGACTCATTCAGATGCCCCAGGAGAAGGATGATGCCAGGAAGGTGATCTTTTGGTTTCACTGGCGACATTGATGACTGATTTTCTACCCATATTGATCCAAGAAGCTGAGCGGAGTATATTACCAAATTTCTAAGTGTCGCTTGCGCGTCTCCCGGACTGAAAATGTTAGCGTGGAGTTTCGCTAACCTCGTGGAGATTGACTTTAAGTCGACTGGTGAGGGGTCTATGCTTTCCTCTTCGACGGAGTCTTCAAAAGTCGGAAAGAATCGACGTAGTTCATCGTCATCGACTTCCTCATCGTTATCGAAAGTGCCCCTATAGGAATATAGTTGAGACTTCTGAGCTTCCTTCTCTTTATCTTCTTTCACTTTCGTTCCCCAAAGTTCGTGGAAGGCCGCGAATGAGTGTTGCAAGGCCCGTCGACCACCAATCGAGCTGAGAGTCGATTGATCACAAGTATACGATGTCAATAGTACAAATAATTCATGAAATTGGATCTCGACGGGCATTCTTGAACTTGGTTTTTCGATCTCAGCCGTCAGGTTTGACCATAGATGCGGTTTACCGCCAAGGAACGGGGTCCTATCACTTATTAACTGGATAACTTCCATTTGTGGGCTCTTTGAGACGTCGCTAGAAACAATTGAAATTCCAAGGTCTAGTAGATGAAGGAAATGGATAACAAGCAGTACGACATCATCGTACGACCTATAATTCACCTTAAGTCGGTGACATATCTGTCGGACGTTGGCTCGAAGCCGATCTCCGTGTTCTAGGAAGTCTGCCACTCTATAGTCCTCGACCTTCTCGTTTAGAATGGAGACGATTAAGTTCTGAAATTCCCCCTGTAGCTCAGCGGACTGAGACTGGATTGGCCTGGTGACGGGGGGCTGAGGAGGTCCCGATCCTAATTCCTGCAATTGATTTTTCAATAAATTTCGACGTAAATTTGATGTTTGTGATGAAAATACGAGCTCGAACGCCGAAATAGCATTATCTTTGAGAGTAAGTTCCGAAACGCGCCGCACATATCGCTTTCTTTTCACCGTCAACTCGAGAGAAGGATCGAATGTTTTGTCCGGAACAAAAAGTTGGAGACAGTTCACGGCGAGCCGAATCAGCAGAAGGCCTGGACTTGTTATCTCATCAGGCATCATTCCTGCAGTGAAAGAGATGCATTCTGATAGGCCATTGACGAACGACCTGAAGTAGTGGCTTTCTGGTAGACTTTCATTTAGCTTAACTTGCACAACGGGCGGAAAGCTGCACGAGCCCTTCTCCTCAAATCCTCGCAGTGCACGAATTATAATATCGAAACATTTTGGATCGAAGAAATCTCGATGACAATCTATAATCTCAAGGCAGAGTCTTGAAAGTGCTCTTGAGAGTAATTTAAATTGATCCGTAGAGAGCTCACTAGAGCTTGAGGCTACGGTCTGAGCGAGAACGGTTCGTTCGGCCGTAAGGAGGCCTAACTGACCAAGAGTTGAATTGCCGATCAATGCAATCTTGCTAAGGAGGGATAATGAGAAATTTCCCTTCCAGGCAAGTACAGAGTCTTGCCGAGCTTCAAATCCCCCGAATAGTGATAATCTATGCAAGAGGCTTGGGACTTGAGATTGCATATTAGACCGATTCACTGGTTTTGCGGGCCGGCGTGCGAGAAATGGCAGCGTCCCAAGTGAAGAGTTTCTTACACCATCACGAGGAAAGATAGATGACAAGTCGTGGTACTGACAAAGTATTTCGAAAAGAGACGCGAAATGCGGAATTTGATTCGAGATAGAAGATTTTACCGCAGTTTGGAGGTCTTCAACGGATTCCTTCAATCTCTGAGGAGAGTAAGCATCAATATTATGTGTGTGGAAACTGACATAACATACCGGAATAACGCCGTTTCGATCTATTCCATTTGCAAGAATCGAGTCTTGAGCGTCAATTAGGGAATCCCGTATGCAACTTAGCTGGGAGATATCAACCCGAGAGTGTATGGCAACATCCATAAACACTGAGGCTATATCCTCCAACTCCATTAGATGTTTTAGCTGGCAGCGGTCAATACATGTTACCGGTCGCCAGGAGTCCCAGATCCTCTGCATACTTAACCCCGTAGTCAAGGCCCAATCAGAGCAGAATTGATCCAGGGAGCGGGTTAAATGTAATGTCAGTGATGTTACAAGCGATTCGTGCTGGAGTGACGAAGTAAAAACACAACGGCCAATTTGCAGGTAAGTCTGAAGCTCAGCTTCATTTATTTCCTTGGAATGCGTGGTGGAGAAGAGATCAGAACTGAAATGAATCACATCCCGCAGCAATGGCAAGATATCCATAAGCTGCAGAGCGCTCCCATCAAGATTTTGTATGACTACGCGAAGGAGCTGGATGGAATCCTTTAGGAACCAGCCAATAGGTTGCGTTGAATCTTTCACTAAAGACGGTATTCTTTTAGATGCGAGTGATCGCTCTAATCTAGTCATTTGAGATGGCGCAAGACGATGAGCATTTTGATTTGCTTGCTCTAAGCCTTGTTGTAAACGGCACAGCTCGAGAATGAACTCACGCAAACATGCGGCGGCGACGAAGTATGACGGAGAACCTGGAGTGCCTTCTGTGAGGGATATGACGGGTTCATTGACAAGAGGGTGAATAGCCTGAGTTTATATTAAATTTATTCCTATCAAATCAGAATGGAGTCTCATACCTGCGAGATTCTATCGGCTATTAAAGGATGCTGCCTAACAAACTCATTGGATTTGGAGGAAAGATAGACTGAAATGTCACACTTGGGCTTCTCTTGAATCATCGACGCATACTGCCGAATCGTACAGGAGAGGTGGTCCGTAACAGATCGATCAGAGCGGCTTGGGTAAAGGTTACCAAGCGAAGAGTGAAACCTTGTTAAGTCCTGAACAGAAAGATGATCTAGGAAAACATCAAAGGACATGTTGCAAACGTCTTGTGGATCTCCACTGTAATCTAGGTTCAGGATATTGCGGAGGCGGTATAAGGAAGATTGACATGTATAAACAGGGCCAATTGGCTGACCCACGTCGTTAGGAGCCGGAGGCAGGAAACAAATCTCGACGGATCTATTTCTCATGGAACGGGATAGTTCTCCATGTTGGGGATCCATCGTGAGGAATAGTCTGAAATTTGGATGCGGCGATATGACCCTTGCCGAGCCATCCTCGGTGCGCTGCTCGTTCAAAACAATTAAGCCGTTCGGCTCCATGAGAGAATTCAACCTATCGAGAACCGATGCATTGCATAGATTGGCATTTTCGAGAACTATCCAATCACCGTGTTGGAGAGCTTCAGTTAAGATCCCCTCCGTCCACTCAAAGCCAGCAACCTGTGGACCATTTAACTTATCCGTGAAGTATCTGCACCGATCCAGGAACTCATCAAGATTCAAGTCAGGGAACATCTCACACAGCCTAGAGAGAGATGACAAGAGGCTGTCTAGGGAGACATCGACCTGTTGAGAAACTAGATAAACTTCGAGACAAGCGGAGACATGCTGGCAAGATTTCTGTTCAGAAAGAGCGCAGATGATTTGACGCAGAAGAGATGAGGCCAGATCATTTGCAAATATCGAGATTTGTCTCCGATAGTCAATCTGTTCGAAGCCACCGATCAAATCCATTGTATCTGTGTCCGTGTTCAAGGTTAACTCTACCAGACGATTGCCATTGATAGCTGCGAGTTTGCGTAAAATAGATTTCTTCCCACACCCAGCCTCCCCTACCAAAATTGCCGGCCACGACTCTTGGATGCAAAGAACAAGTGACTGAAGAACAGGAAGATCCCTAGGGATGATCTTCATCTGTGGCTGATTTAAATGCTGTGAAATCAAGTCTCTTTGCATGAATCCGAATCCTACCTGAAAGTGGTCTTGCGTAAGGTCATGATAATAAGACTCGTGTAAAGATTCTGGAAAGAGCTGCTTGTAGATATGGGAGACAGCAGTACGGTCCTCTTCTGTGCGGAACCTTTGACTAATGATTGTATCAAGAAAATGGCCGGCAGATATCTGAACATCGCCTCGGTCGGCTAGTTGCAACCACCTTGAGAGATCGCGAAGATTGACCTCCCAAGGTCCACCAACAGTACCTAGCTTGTGTTCCGAGATAGCAGTATTGAGCAAGCAGGTGAAGTCAACGAGCTTCCTAGTTTGCTCATGAGAACTCCGCGGGAAGAGCTTCTCACAGATCATCGTCAAATCTGCATTGTTGAAGGAATCAGCATACACCACAGTGAATCGGTTAACAAAGGACGCGGGGAGGCCTTTCCTTCCACCTCCTTGGTGATGCGGGTTCTGGGCAGCGAACAAAACAAAATCCGGGTGCCTTTCAAAGACCTGGTCCAGTTCCGAAACGTATACTTGCTGTCGGTGATCCAGGCAAGAGTTCAGACCCTCCAATACAGACTGAGAGGCGAGGTTCATCTCATCTAGCAATACCCAGTGTCCATGCTGCATTGCATGTAAGAACGGCGCATCTCGCCATGAAAACTGTCCAATTTCCCCACCTTCCACCGGAGCATCCGAGCCAAATAGATCAGTCAAGTCAGTTTGTTCGGAGAGATTGATACGAGTTAGGTGCTTGTCGAGTGCTCGAGCCAAAGCTGCGATAAGAGTAGTTTTCCCAACGCCTGGACTTCCTTCCAGAAGTATTGG
Organism: Pseudotulostoma volvatum; assembly: GCA_019804575.2. Taxonomy (NCBI): domain Eukaryota; kingdom Fungi; phylum Ascomycota; class Eurotiomycetes; order Eurotiales; family Elaphomycetaceae; genus Pseudotulostoma; species Pseudotulostoma volvatum. Next base: position 78,579 of record JAHQZX020000558.1, read on the forward strand.
CTTCGATGATTGAAGACCCCTAGCAACTCGAACTAAATTAGCAATCGTTGTAGGGGCATCGGCTATGAAGTGAGGGTCCGGCATAGAACCCGCAGGGGCTGGAAGACGAAACTGGCCGACGCAAAGGTATCCATTTTCTACAGCAATGGAAGCCGGTTGATTGTATATCTGGGAAGCATCAAAGCCAAATAGTTCGCCTAGCTTCTCGATACAGGCCTCCCGGCTTTTAGCAAGGTCGCCCATAGCCATAGAGAGCATGGCAGAAGGATTGGCTCCCAGTGTATCGATAAACACCATTGCCCCCCCGTGAACAAGTGCAAAATGAGGGTCTGTTAACGAGGATGTGTTGACAAAGTCTACCCACGCCAGTAGGTCGCGAATTGATACAGAGAAAGTCAAGGAATTTTGAAAGGAAGACTTGAACCATTTCGCAAACTCTAACATTGCCTTTGGCACATTAGTTAGCGGTAATTTAAGTCTAGTCTCCAGAATTGGCAATATGTCTTCCTCCTCCGATAGCTGCGGCACCCATATTTCAGTAAGACGATTTCTAAGTGCCGCTGATAACTCCCTTTTTCCGTAGTCACCTCCAGGATTCATCGTTGCGAAAAACTGGAAACCTTCATTTGCCACAACTAAGGAGTCAATTGGGCCTTTTTCTACGAGAAGAATTGATCTATGCGGTTCGAGGACACTGTTAAGTCTCTCAAGTACCGAATCATCGGCAAGGGAGACCTCATCGAGGAGAAAATGCTGGCCTTTTTTCATAGCAGAAACCAGACTTCCGTCAGACCATTCAAAAAGCGCTTGAGACCTAGTAAGATTCAATTCGATCCTGTTTAGTATATCTGGGTGACTTGCTCTCGTTTCCTCCAAATTCATCTGCTGAAGCATCGCCTTCAGCTCCTCCAAACTCTTCAATTTGGTTATCTCATCACTCGCTTTGATACTATAAAAGAGTGCTTGAAGGTCGGTGTGTAGTTGCTTCTCAGCCGCTATTCTGTTTCTTAAAGGCCTCTGAGCGCCAATTAGATCACCAGTCTCTAAATTCACATGCGCATTGACTGTGAACAATTCTTTGCGATGAATGGTTGCCAGTGCTTGACACAGTTGAGTTTTCCCACACCCAGTCTCGCCGACTAAAAGTACCGGCTCATTGTTGTTAATTGCCTCTGATACTAGGATAAATAAGCGCCTGATTGCCTTTGTCCAAATGATTCCAGTCGATGATACGTCTTGGTTAAGGAAACGTTTCTCAAGCTCAGATGAGCTGTAAATAATGTCCTCATTAATGTGAACATTCATGACATCTTCTATGACGCTTTTAACAGCCGCCCGCTCTTGTGGACTGCGAACTCGTTCAGCAAGAAGCATGAAGCCATTGATAGCTAACTGTTCGCGGTCATCAGCTCGGCGAAATGCCCATCGGAAAAGATCCCTTAAAGTAGCGAAGCTGTTTCTCTGTTCAAATAATCTGTTTGACTGTCGCAGTACGGAAAGTTTCTTATAAACAGCTGCGATTCGGCTACAGAAGGAAGGTGCAATTTGAGATCTCTCTTTTAGAATGAACTCCAGTTCATCTTCAGGTATGTCGTCGAAATGCAACTCGAGGAAACGATTCCGGAACGCACGTGAGAGAACCTTACGACCGCCATAGAGTCCTGCCGGATTTTGTGTAGCGAAAAGCATAAAGTTTGGATGTGGATGAATCGTTTCTTGCGTTTCGGGTAAAAAAAGTTCCCTGTTGTCATCAAGAAGTCGATTCAAAGCCTCTAGCACATCAGAGGGCGCAAGGTTGAGTTCATCAAGAACTATCCAGTACCCATGTCGAAGTGCCTCCACAAGAATGCCTTCCTGGTAACGTAACGAGCCGTCGCTAGTTGATATATAAGAACCAAGATATTCCTGCAAATCGGTATGGTCATGATTGTTGATGCGGACAAACTTGTTTCCAGAAATCTTTGCCAAATACTCAACCATACTAGTTTTCCCGGAGGAAGTTGGCCCCTGTAAAAGAATCGGGAATCGTCTGATCGAACTCGCTCTCAGGAGATTTTTCAAATTTTTTTCGATGAAGGGTGTAATGATATAATGAGACTGTTTTTCCGAACAGAATGGCCCTTTTTTAACCCAATACTGTCGAAATTGCACATATTCGTTACCGTCGTCTGGTAATCTGGGAATCTGGCTAAGAAGCGATCTCACATTCTTCACACTCCCAAAGATGTGTTTCTCAACAAGAGGTATGACTAATTTTTCCGATTCTCGATTTAGAAGTGTCAAGAAGCTCATGCAAAACCCTTCATATAATGCCCTGCGGATCCCGTAGACTTGCACATTACCTAACACGTAATATAGTACTCGTACCAATGTACGGACACTGAAGTGTGGCCTTTGTCCAGCTCCGTCAGCCAACCGATGTTCCATGCTCAATTTCTTGACTTCCAAGTACAGATGTGCAAGGTCGGATGATGCTCGTGAGTCACTGATGGTTAAATCTCCTAAATAAGACTGGACAAGGTTCAGTAAATCCTCGAAATCATTATCTGGGGAGTGAACATAAAGTTCGGTGAACCGAGAACGCAAACTGGGAATCAGTTCCCTTTTCCCTGCGTCAGTGGCGGGATTCATAGCACCGAATATGCGAAAATCTGGGTGCCCATAAATCCTTTCGGAATTACCGGCTTCTGAAAGCAAAACCGAAGGCTGTTTTTCGCAGCCCTGATGAAGGAGGCCAGCGATGTTCTCCAAGACATCTGGAGAGGCTAGATTGATCTCATCTAATAAAACCCATTCCCCATTTCTGAGTGCTCTCACAATTTTGCCCTCTACAAATGTGAAAGCAAACTTCTGATCGCCCTGCAACGCCCGTGCTTCAAAGTCTCTTAACTTAGTATTAAAAGCTTCCCACTGTTTTCGGAGAGCTGTATGCTTCGGCATGCTCAGCTTCCTCTTTTTGAATGGCTGTTCTTCTTTACCACAATGAGCTTCAGAAGAATCATCGGAGGGGCGAAAGATGTCTTGAGCCATGCAGATAGCTGCTTGCCAAAGCTTAATTGAACGGGGCCAGTTGCTCGAGCCGACGGATTTCAAAATTGATGACATAAACTTCTCATTTTTCTTTGCAGAGAAGGTGCGTTCAAATAGGTAGTTGAAATCATCCATTAAAGGAATTGCCAGGGAGCGGACATTGACTGGCTTGAAACCGCCAAGGAGGTCGGTAGTTTCACTTTGTTGTGATAAATTCACCACAGTGAGTTTTTGACCGCATAGCGCAGCCAGTTGCTGAACGATGGCCGTTTTTCCTACTCCGGTTTCGCCTACAAGCAGAATTGGCTCAGAAACTTGTAACGCAGATACAATTTGCTCCATAGTCTTCAAAGCTGCTTTCGTTGGAGCGAAGAAAGTAATATAGTCAGTTGTCTTTGGTTTTCCGTGCTTCGAGACACTTGCCTTCCTGCAAGTTTCTCTCCCCAATAAGAAACGAGAATCCTGATTCAAATATATTGGGGTTCGCTCGTGAAGACAGAAGGCCACTCTTTGTGGCGATATTTGGAGAACTTCAGCTATAATCTCTGCTAGGGTATCACTAACATCTCTGCTAGGAAGATGATTGAGAAATATATCAACACAATCCAAGAACATCTCATCTTGGAAGCCCTCCGGGGTGGGTTCATAACCGGTCTTTGTGCCTAGGTATTGGAGTCGCCTATGCAGCCGGTTGCAAAGTTTGATGATATCACGAAGGCCGGGCCTTCTCCCGTGTGAAGCTCGTACCACAGATAGCCCATGGAAAGAGGAACAAAGCCGCTCATAAACACTAATGAGCAGGGGAACTCGGGAGGACAGCAAAGGAAATTTCTCACACAAGATGTCTCGAACCTCATCTAGCTTCAAGGGATCAATCCGAACTCTCTGCCATAGCTGGCCCCCCAGAATAGTAGCATTCGGAGGGGTTTCTTCTCCCTTGTTGTTAATCGAAGACCTGATGGTAGCGATGATTCTGAAGCCATCTGAACATTTAATTCTTTCCTTTCTGCTGGGGATAGTCAGTTCGCCTTTTTCGATTACAGGTAATATGAGCCCGAGAACTTCGTCAGGGGCTCGATCTAGATCTTCAATTAATACCCATCGCCCTTCTCTTGCCGCTTGTGTCAACACGCCGGGCTGCCAAATAAAAGACCCAGTAATAGTCGATGATGTATACATGCCAAGAAGACCTTTCGCATCCGTATGCTCATTTAAGTGAAGTGTTATCATGGATGTTTCCTGGCCTATTGCCGCCGCAATATCGCTGACTAGAGACGTCTTTCCCGAGTCAGGTAAGCCGATTAGGAGAAGTGGTTTTGGATTGAGTAGGGCTTTCGCAATTTGCCGAAGATTTCTTAAGACTGTAGGTGTCTTCACAAGAGTGGGTTCGGTAATAGACACGCCCCGTCTTAGCCTTGGAAGGAGCACACCAGCAATTTCGGCGGTCCGGTTGGTAACGGATTCTCTGAAGCTTTCTACCTGTATTAATTTGTCCATTTCAGATCTTGAATTGCGCGTCAGCTGAAGGTGCTCTTCGAGAGCCTGCCACCGTCGCTCCTCCCAGAGCCCGAGAAGTTTATAATCGATCATGGTACCTTCCCATTCATCCATAATAGGTTCATTGCCAACATATGCTTCTATCATCCTTTCTGTAGCAAAATCAGCCGCACACATGCATAAGCAGAAATTGCGAACGGCCAAGTACCGCACAGACCGATTGCGGTGCCAGAATAATGATTGAAGTTCAAGTGGCGATACCACACTTGAGAAGGCAGCCAGATCCAACGAAGATAACCGAAAGACAGTGAGGAGTAACATGCGCGCGGTAGTATCATCTAGATGGAACAATTTTGATTCCCCAAGCAGGGTCGATGTTGACAGAGGCCCGCTCTTTGCCGTGGTATACTGGCTAGCTACAGCGCGTAGATAGGGTGCGAAAGGTAGGATTCTTGAGAATGCTGCAAGCACTAGGAGAGGATCCATTTGGGAGGTTGGTTCAACCCACCGCATCGCCAAATCGGCAAAAATAGGTTCGTATAATGTGAAGACATCGTCAGTACATCTCGGCTCTAGGGCTGCAAGCGCAAGCGCATTTAAATATTGAGACTTCGACGCGGTGCGAAGGAGATCAGCCAGTTCACCCGGGAGCCGCTGCAGTATTTGGGACTCGCAAAGAGCCGCCACATAGGTAGGCTTCTCCTCCATCTTTAACACGTATTTGTATTCTGACTCCAGTCTCTTCTTCTCGTCGAATCAACTTTTTCAAGTAGTTTGTTTTCTGCCGTCATTTACTGCTCACCGCTCTAGCTAGTTGGACCGACGCCAACTAACTTACTAATGTATGGATGAACCCATCTATGTACATAGGCTGCCGTACCTTGGCAAATAGAATAGAAGGTATTACAACTTCCGTGTGCCGCATATCGTGTCTCTCGATGTCTATTGATGAACCATGACTTTTCCAGGCCCAAGCAGCCAAGGGCAATTCGATTTGGTACAAATACCCGACGACCAACTTGAAGTAAATAGCGAAAATGGTGTTCCCGATCATGATTTCAAAATAGATCACGGACTGGATGTGTTTGGCGATGATCGATTACCCGGTGAACCGTGAGTCGGTAATCTTTAGGTTTTTGCGCTTCTAATAATCGATTTAGGATCTCCTTCAAGCGAAAGCAGAATCAGGCAGCTTATTTCAGATTCTCCAAACTCTTCTCCAGTGGCGCACGTAACTCTGTCAGAAATTCCCAACCCAATTCTCAAATCCCTCGAGGCCATGTTTCGCGAGAACAATACAATTCCTCCTCAAACCATGGGCAGCATAACGGTAATGGATCAATCGGTTTTAAGGAAGGAGGGTCGCTAGATTGGTATGGGGAGGGTCCCGGTCGGAGGGTAGGATATGATGATTTCACTGCTATCGACTGGATTTTCGAATATACCAAAGAACGCCAGAGAAAAAGACTCCTTTACTCGGCAGGCCAGGGCCTCTTGGGGCATCTACGCCAGCTTCTCGATGCTAGTCATGTCTGGCTCATCTTGGTTACAACCGGAATAGCTGTGGGAATCCTTGCAGCCTCTATCGATATCGCAACCGATTGGTTAAGTGATATTAAGACAGGCTACTGCAAGAATGGTAGAGGTGGTGGCAAGTTTTACCTTAACAAGGGGTTTTGTTGCTGGGGCCACGAAGGTAGTATAACTCGGCATGGGATTCTTGTATGCACCTCCTCCCCGAAGCTAATTGATGTTGTATCACCAGACCTATCAGAGTGCATAGACTGGACTCCATGGAGACGGGCCATCGGGGTTGGTTCTTCCCTCGGGGGATATATTGTTGAATATATCTTCTTTATCCTATATTCGGTAAGTATGTCCCCCCCTTTCTCTTATGCTATTACTAAGATAGAAAAGGTGCTCTTCGCTTCTTGTGCCAGCATTTTGGTCCGAACATATGCGACATACGCAAAGCATAGCGGGATTCCCGAGATTAAGACTGTACTAGGTGGCTTTGTTATGCGCCGATTCATGGGCTCCTGGACTCTTTTAATCAAGTCATTAGGCTTGGTGAGAATGTCTGGTAACATTTTTCTTTAAATTCATATTTACTTACACTTCAGAAGTGTCTTTCTGTTGCATCCGGAATGTGGCTAGGCAAAGAAGGACCGCTTGTCCATGTTGCCTGCTGCTGTGCCAATCTGATGATGAAGCCTTTTAACGCCCTAAATCATAATGAAGGTATGCTCGAGGTGATCATGGCATGCTATTTTGCTAAGAACGAGCGCAGCGCGAAAACGAGAAGTTCTGTCTGCCGCTGCCGCCGCAGGTATTTCTGTCGCGTTCGGTGCACCGATTGGAGGGGTTCTATTCAGCTTAGAAGTATTGCGTCACCGCTCATCACTTTATTTTCTCTAACATGATATAGCAACTCTCGTACTATTTCCCTGACAAGACCATGTGGCAAAGTTTTGTTTGCGCTATGGTCGCAGCAGTCACTTTACAGGCTCTGAATCCCTTTCGTACTGGAAGGATTGTCTTATACCAGGTCACCTACACTCGAGGATGGCATCGATTCGAAATCGTTCCATTCGTTATACTTGGTATATTGGGTGGCTTATATGGCGGGCTATTTATCAAGTTGAACATGAAGATCGCGAAATGGCGAAAATCGAGCACGTTTTCCCATCCTGTTCTAGAGGTAGCGATCGTGGCCTGCATTTCCGCAATCGTCAATTTTCCAAATATATTCATGAGGGCCCCGACGTCTCAGCTTGTCTCTTCCTTATTTGCTGAGTGTCAAACCATTTCCGATGACAAATTGGGCCTCTGTCAACCTGGTCCCGCAACTACAACGGTGATTGCCCTCCTTATTGCTGCCGTTCTTGGCTTCTTCCTCGCATCGATAACATTTGGCCTGGAAATACCTGCGGGTATCATTCTTCCTTCCGTTGCTATAGGGGCCCTGTATGGCCGTGCCCTTGGCATAGCATTTCAAGCGTGGCAGACCGCTCATCCGAAATTCTTTCTATTTCACAACTGTGAACCTGATATCCCATGTGTGACACCGGGCACATATGCAATCATCGGTGCTGCTTCCGCGCTGGGTGGCGCCACAAGAATGACGGTATCGATAGTTGTGATCATGTTCGAATTGACTGGTGCTTTAACTTACGTGATACCCATTATGGTTGCTGTCATGTTTGCTAAGTGGTGTGGCGACGGGTTTGGCAAGCGAGGAATCTACGAATCCTGGATCCATCTAAATCAATATCCCTTTCTTGATCACGGAGATGACAGTCTCCCACCTGATGTTCCTGCTTCCCGGGTTATGACCAACATTGATGACCTGACAATAGTCACCGCTGTGGGGCACACTATTGAATCCCTAAGCAGTCTGCTTGCAACAACACCCTACCGTGGATTTCCTGTAGTCCTGGACACTTCAAATCCAATTTTACTGGGCTACATATCCCGGACTGAGCTGTCTTTCGCTCTAAGGTCCTCTATGTCTCCATCGAATCGCAATTTGCCGCCCGAGACAATGGCCTTCTTCATGCATCAACCTTTCGCAGATCCAATGGAGACACTTGATCTTCGACCCTGGATGGATCAGACCCCCGTGACGCTGAATAGCCATATCAGCTTTTCAATTGTGTTAAGTATGTTTCAAAGACTTGGCCTGCGTTATATTTTATTTGTCAACAAGGGGATTCTTCAAGGGCTCCTTACTAAGAAAGATATTTGGCTTATCCTCAACGTCGCCGAGACTCTTAGAGAGGAGGGTCTCGACGAAGGCATATTTAGAGAAGGCGATGCTCCCGAAGAGACGGGCCTACTAGATAGTGATAACGTAATGACAGGAATAGTCTGATCACCTCAGTAAACCGGCAACAAACATGATGATACCATGTCTGCCTTATTCGACTTGCATAATAGATTCATGGCGCTAGTCTCAACTTAGAAATATCATAAAATAACGTTTTACCCAGGATACCGTGAGTTCGAAGCCTCGGAACTACCGGCCTTCAATACGAGCAATTAAGCCTTAATCGACTATTCATATAACGCCTGGATCTATATGGTTGATATCATTCTGGGATGATTAGAAGAATTAGAAATTGTTTTGAACGTGGGGAAAAGATAAATCCATAGGTAATGCCGAGCGTGAGACGTGTAAGAGATTGAAGCAAAAAGTCTAGAAACCCGAAACTTTTATCGTATGTCCCAGGATAAAATACAACACCTGTGAGGTGGATGAAAACAGTATCCCAAACTTTTGGAAGCGATGGCCTTAGTCAAGACTTTAGTGTCGTGTGCCATTGACGTTTCGAACACCCTTTCCGAGCTCGCTTGCAACGACGGTCGTTTCTCTAATAGAGCGTGCAATGCTGCCCCTCACACCGGCCTCCTCGAGAATGAGCAAACCACCGATGGTACACCCGCCGGGAGTGGATACTTTCTCTCGAATTAAAGCAGGATGATCACCGCTCAAAACCATCTCAGCGGTGCCACGCATGACCTGACAAGCTATAAGTTGTGCTTCGGCTCGCGGCATGCCCATTGCTACAGCTCCATCAACAATCGACTCAAGAAACAATGCCATGAAAGCAGGACCTGATCCAGCCATGGCGGTACTGACATCCATAGCAGAAGCTGGCAGACGGGTCACTCGACCGATTCGCGTGAAGATCCAGGTGACAAGGGCGTCCCACTCTATGGGGAGAGGAGGATCAGATGTGGCTATAACCGTCATGGACTCCCTGATAACGGCGGCAGTGTTAGGCATAACTCGAACGATCCTGCACCTGTCCTGCAGAAATGACGGTTCCGGGAAGAGAATGTTTTCAATCTGCTCCGCACTGACACCAGCCAAGATACTGATCAATAATTTGCCCCTCAGCGCCTCCCGCATACCAATGACATCCCAAAAAATCTCCTTGACCTGAGAGGGTTTGCAACAGAGAATAACCACATCCGCTAATTGGACACCTTTGACATTTTCGTTGTGGAGAACATCTACAGGAATCCGAGGCCATGGGCTGAGAGCATCTCGAATATGTTGTACTGATTGCTGTCTTCTCACGCATGCGATGAATTTGGTTGGTGTCCGGAAAGAGTGTTCATATGTTTGAGTCTTTGTTTGCGATTCGTAGGCGCGACTCTCACGGGTCTCCGTCTCCGAAATGGAGGCAAGGATACCAGAAAGGATAGCAACTCCCAATGTGCCTGAGCTAGTCATCAGTGACATTTCTTTCTTCATGCTTCCAATTATGTGAATTCTCAATACCGCATCCTAAAATAGTAAGAGTCATATCTGCTCTTTGGCTGTGATCGATTCCAGAGCCATTTGCAAGCAGTACTGATGGAAGCATGCTTCCAAAGCCGTGCTTCTGAGTTGTTTTGAAGTATTGAAGTATTGAATTGCAACGAAGTAGAATCAACCTGTGAGTAACATCCGAGTTCTAAAATGTTGCGCGAGTACAGTATATATACCTGCTATCATGCTAATAATTTAATACATTAATACAGAATCACTTCTTTTATATACTCCCACTTTACCCGAATTCACGGTTGTTATTGAATTTTGTTTGAAAACATTTTCTGCCGCGGTGAAATCCCACCGCCTTGTGACGCTAGGCAAAAGCTCAAGTACATGTACACAATATAGCAACCTTTTCAAGCTACCATCATAGCTAGCTAGAGCACTGCCACCATGGCAGATCCATTTGAAGTGCGTATGCGCTTCACCACGCAGCTGCAGCATTTGAGTGCCTCCGTCACTTCCTCGCAAAAGGCAGCTCATTATGCACTCAAGTATCGGGACATGGATGAGGATCTCCACTCTTGCATTTTAGAGCAGCTTGAAAGGGTATATACATATGCTATTATATTAGCATTTGCTTAATGCTTGTTCTCTAACGACAGCACAGAACAATATGAACAACCGGGCGAATATCATGTACTTTATCGAGCATTTCTGTGACATGGCCACCAAAGAAAATCACCTAGATTATGTACGGATGATGCAAAGGGATATTCTGCGTGTGGTTGATGCGGTAGCACCAGCAGATGGCTCAGGCGCAGCAAATGTTAAGCATGTCCGCCGGGTTCTCAACGGATTGCAGAGCAAATCGATTCTCTCCGTCGAAACCGTTGCCGAGATCGATGCGTGCTTGAAAGAACGGGAATCCTATCCTGCACACCTATTGGATCTCGACTCTGTCGAGAGCCATGAAGCCATTGGGAAGTCCAAAGCCGGAACTCCCCGAGGATCCAAAGCCAACGGGATCATGCGTGTTGACAAAAAGCAAATTGAGCAACGAATCGAGGAGGACCGAGAGCGAAATAAACGTCTGCGAGAAAGCATGTGGGCCGTCAGTGGGGACGACCGGGGAGAACTTGCACAATTCTGGGATGAAGGGAGCGACACCGGAGAAGACGATTACTTGGGCGCCGATGAAGAAATCATGGAACGGATTCAAATGGTAGCTGCACAATGAACTTTTTTTCTGCCCGTCTTTACCATGCATTTTGCTCTCATATCTAGGAAGGAGCGACTGGGCGTTCTAGACATAGGAGTAGGACAAGGATGAATTGGGAAATAACGACTTTATTCTCAGATGGTAATATCATAGCCCATGATGCTCGCGTTTTGACAAGTTTGTGTGCCAATGGCGACTCTATATGACCGAAAATGGCTAGTCCTCGCAGACACAAACCACTTATATTAGAGGTGATCCATGGAGAGGCCGGATTGCATTGTTCTTGGCCATATTTCAGCACCAGTAACTAGTCAGACAGAGCTGCTACAGCAAAGAACACGCCATACAAAGCTCTCACCCCAAATTGGTCACTAGCTTTAATTACAGCTCAACTAGTGTTGAAAAGGGCACGGCTTCCAAAATCTCTCGATCCAGATGGTCTCAACACCAGTTACAGCACCCATACGTCCTAACGGTCACAGCAAAGGAAGCGCCGATCTGATCGTTCTGCTGCTACAAGTAACGGGAGGCGATCGAGCCTGAGGACTTCTGCCGCAGCCCGTTCCATTGAAAGATGCCAGTAATAAGCCGGATGAACCACTTATGGTTGTAGATCAGCGCTTAATGTGGAATTGGCTGTGCCAACGGAGATCCCGTGGGAATAGATAAAGTCCCCATGATAGCACCTGGAGTTGGATGAAAGACATAGTTACCGACATGGGGAAGTGTGGCGGTGCGGCGGTGCTCTTCAAGGCTCGAAAAAATTAGTCATACATTAGTAATCGTACTTATAATTCGATTACTAAGCAGATGACTAACTAACTCTTTTACTTCACTGAACCGCACTGAGCCCCATCTTCACGAACTTGAAAGCTTGTTATTTTTTTACAAAGTTGGGCAACACAGTACTAAAAACATTAACTGACACTCCATCCTATTCTTCTAGATTGCCTCTTAAGGTTTTGAAGCCCAATAGCTACTAGTATAGCCTAGTGGGACACCAAAGCTGCTACGGTCGGTTACCTCTCAATCGTCGATTGGCAAAATTTAGTATAAGCGCCACATGAGGACTCACGCACAGTACTGATAATACATGTCATCTATACTAGCAGTCTACCTGGATGACCTGTCATTCGACTAGTACCTACCTAAACCTGCTCATTTCATTCCGTCCAGGTTTGAAGAACGATGGCAATTCACAGGCCACAGTATCTACCTAATGGCATCGCTACTAGTTCATTTACATAGTACTGCTGCCCATTTTATGGTTTGTAAATGCTATACATCCGGTGCTAAGTACCAGATATGGATTCTGACATAGATTCATTTGTTGATACAATGTCAACCGAAGCTAATTCCCAGAGCGAAGCTGTAGTTGGATCTTAACGAGGAACATCGGCTCATACAACATGGGTCTATTCTCGTCCCGCATGATTCGAGCTTGAAGCGCTATATCCACTACACGGACTCAGGGTCACCAGGATATTATCGACGGGGCATTTGTTTCACTAATTGTCATGAATAGCCTTTCATTTCACATTGATAAGTTCCCAGGATTTCATGCTTTTTGTTGAGCTCTCAATCCTGAATATGATGATTACCTCACCACAACCCACTGCCAAGTTTCCCAAAAACGTCAGCCAACTTTTTCAAACCACAAAGGACATTGTGTGGAGGAAGGTTCACTCTACCATCAAGTTGTCAGAAACCTGACATATGGTACGCTGACTGGATGACTTGGTAAGTCATCCATTGGGCCTTTTGGCGTTGTGGTGTAGTGGTAAAGTCAGCATCCGCTGCCTCACACAAGTATTCACTAATCACTTGATATTTGGGCTTCTCCTAACAAGCTTCTTTTTCTCAGGGTTCCATTTCGTGGAGCAAAACCGGAGGAGCTATCAAAAGCTCTTCTCGGTCTTGGTACGGCCGCAAATTATAGTACTAAAAAGCAATTTGGTATCCTTCCTCTTGTTCAAGAGTATAGCATTGTGCAAAGAGTTGAGTCCATTGTTGGTGATGGTGCCAGCACAAATGGCAAACTTTGCCATATTGTAGTAAAGTGCCTAAGGGTCGACTGGGATCCGGTACTTCGAAGGACCAACTGCATTGGGCACGTTACTAACCTAGCCGTGCAAACGTTTCTATTCCCCAGCGTTGCTGAAATAGAAAAGCCTCTTCACGTGAGGTGATGATGGGATGTCGGGAGAAGAGACTGATGAAGAATTGACTCGGGCTAGAAGAAAATGTTTCCAGGCTTTGGGGCCTCTTGGGAAACTTTACAATATTATTACCCACATCGGAATTTAGTTGGTTGTACCGCGAAGTTCAAGAAATTAGGGGAGTACGACCCGTCAATAAAATGCGTTGGAATAGCTGGCATGTACCACATGCTCGAAATAGCGATTGGCTATTCAAGTATTCTCCATACATATTCGAAGGAGCATGTTGACACTCTCTAGGAAGAGAGTATCTCTTCCTAGCGGATTGGGAGAAAGTTCGTAAGACATAAACCCCGACCAAGCGCTTTGAGTGCGTCTGTGTAAGTTCACCTCTGGGGTTTGCCGGTTAGTAACTATTACTAATATCAAACGGCAGCTTCAGCATAGCCAAGCCGCTAAGGGCTTCTCGACTCAAATACAAAGTAGCTGGTATTTATTCGGTAAATCCTATAATAAAACAGGTAACTCCTGCTGTACGCTGCCGCCTTGATCCTCCATCCGAGTCGTCGTACAGCATGTATTCGATATAATTGAGTAAAAAGATGGCAGCGGCCAGCATTCAACCGGGTCAAGGAGCCCTGGAAGCTTTACCGCGAGAAGGTTGATGGAACTGATAGCTTTACCAGGGAGCGTACCTCGGGAATATCTGTGTTCCAACGGCTAGAGTAGAATCTTACGAAGTATGCCCAGGTAGCAGGTGAGGATGAATACGAGATTCTTGCAGTTGAGATCCTCATGGTATTGGGAAAGCATCTGTGCTCCAGTGGTGGATTCAGGACCAGCAAAGACTACGCTGGCCCAGGCTTTCGTACATGGTAGTAGATATTTTATCTAGCCCTGCCATGAGTGATGAACCTGAACGTGTGCTTTTTGGAGCACGTCAGACAGTTTCCTGGGACAGGCCGCAACTCGGGGCTGAAAAAATTGACAAGGTAGCCAGAGTGCTTAAAGCACTGGTAACGAAGGGTATTCGAGATCATCAACTTAGTCCCTAATCTTAGCTAGGAGATACGTTCAATTCCTATGGTTTGAGTCCGAGGTAGATGCTAATTATTCAATGAAAAATGCCAATTTCATTCATGACAGCAGTTCTCGGTTATAATTTCTTGCATGCCAGTCAAATAATTTACTGATACACGTACCAAGCCTTGATCCGACTTCTATCGATAATTAACGATTATTGTCGTCAATAAGCGATCATCGATAGACCCACTATCGCTTGTCGACACCACACTGCTAGGTATGAGTGACACATCGGGGCCTTTAATCTTAGAGTTGTCTGGGATTTCTAGTATTTTATCGATCGGTATATCGCATCCACTTTGAGCCTTTTCTCCGGCGTGAGCGACGTGCTAGAGGGCCTTCTGCTGTCGGTTGGGCGCGCATGCATCGATCTGCAGACGACTGATCAAATGTAGCAGGTGTTCATCGAAAGATACATCATGATATATTATGTTGATTGGAATCTTCGTCGTTTCCTTCATTGTGACAAGTCAGATTTCGTTGTGATAGGCGCCGCAATATGACCGTTAAGAGTTTGAGTAGTCCTTGATATAATAGGGGCCGAAATATTCCCTTGAACAGTCTGGCAAAACGCCGTGATTTTCGAAGTATCTCAGTTGTATTTTTGAGGATTTCTCTTAGAGAATCCAAGTCATCTATGATATCATATCACTCAGTAATATCTTTCTAGGTAACGAGTAAAAATAGCATAGATACAACAATATCCTGAGTAGGCTAGCTGATCACTTTAATGGGTTTAGTGCAAGAGAGCGAAACCCGTGGGCATATGATAAATCTTACAATTTCGAGATTGGAACCACATTTAGTGATCTTGGAACATGGATCGTTAACCAAGGAACGATAGCAGGATGGACAAAGAGAGACTACCAACAAAGGAAGGCTGTTGGCAGTACTTCGCTAGTTAATGACAATTGTTCAAGGTGGCAAAATCCTAAGTAAAGTGAACAGCCAAGCACCGCCCAGTCATGCCAAGTAAGCTAACTCCTAGATAGCCTCAGGCCAGTGAATAGTTTCTCACCACAGCTTGAATAACTCTAAAGCTAGTACGTATCGGTCAATCGATATTCATCAACCCCAATTGGTACCGATGGGTGGGAAGATGGTTGAGATAAGGTTTGGGCCGTAAGCGGGGACGACCCTAAAGACCCTTTTGGTCGAGTACTAGTGTATACACTAGAAGCTATAGCGCATAATCTCCGCATTGACCAGTGAAGTATAATGTTCGGTAGTGAACCGAACGAAAATTATCGAGGACTAGGCTTGGGAATAGTGTGGTGGAGTTTCCGGAGTTAAACTACACACCCGCCTAGCTTGACCAAAACTACACCACCGCATTACTCGGGAATTTTGCACATGCACCACTGAAACAAACCGATCATATTTCCTTATAATTTGTATTCTCTAGGCGCCTACTACTCTGGGACCTGGTTAATTATCCCACTCTTATCCCATTGCTTGAGACAGGTAGCGGCATGGTCCCCGATCAAGCCGAACCATTCTCCCTACACTGCTGCTGTGGAAATCCTCGTCCATAAAATATCCCAGTTGTGGCGAGTGGGCTGATTCCTCCAGCCGGCTCCCGGTCGTTTAGGGGCTATATAGTTCCGGTTTGAACCAACCGGGCCAAGAAGATTCCGACCTTGACTTGTACAGTACCACGCCCATTTCAATCTTGGATGGAATGAAATCGCAGCGACATAGGCTGATGACTTGTCAAGCTTCTCCCATCCAAGCTGGATGCTGTTTAGAAAATATTGGTCTTTGGCTAGGTCTCAGTGCCTACGGAAGCCTGAGAAGGGTATCGATCTACCAGTCTTGACGTCTTTCAGCAAGGATTTAATGGCATGGAGGTTCCCATAAGACGCTATATCTCCCTGCATAATGCGCTCTGAACGGCAAGTGTGTTTAACTTGAAAATAGAGCCAAAGAATCAACTTACTACCCACTGCACGGCCTTCAAGACTCGCTGGTGGCCTTTTAAAAGACTTTAAAACGACAAGATCAAGATAGACCTATCACCTGGGATGAGGTAGCTATCGCAGATTGCTGGCCTTGATTGGTGGTTCTTTGATAAATTAGGCCCGGCACCGCGTAGCAAAATAGCACACCGCCTGATCATAGAGTTCCAGCTTGTGCTTGAAGACCTAAGTTTAGCAGTTCCATACCACCTGTATTAGTACTTCACAATGTTGTGGGGTTTACCGATTACGCCCCTCTCCTCTGAATTCGAGGTGGTCTTTAGCTGTAGTATTTCACAGCCACTACTATGATATCACAGTCCCATAAGTTTTGACACGCTATACAACATACAGTTGTGTATTTTAGCATTTGATCTGGTATTGGTGTTATTTATTACATGTGGTAACTACCAGATGGACCGCAAAATGCCTTGCCAGAATGAAGACGACCTGTAGAGGAAGGTGGAGATAGCTAGTAATTATCATTCGTTACTAATGTAATACCGAAAGCTAATACTGATTTGACAATAAATTACAACGTAGCAAACCAATCTAGTCCTAAATGGAGTAACTAATGATATACAATAATATCAACTTAAGACCAAGGACAAATGCAACTCTCTTTGCAGTCTAAATCAGACTGGTACGGATTTGAGTTTTTATTCACGGTACCCTGCTCAGTTCTCATTTGGTATATTAAGCTTCTCGTTTTGTGACAAATATACTATATTTTGCACATTAATTTCCGATTTTATGAGAGATCTCTTTTGATAGACCTCACAATGACCGATATCTATCCTTCATTGAGCTAGCTTTGTGATTAATGTTATCGGCCGATTGGTACCAGTATGAATAGAGTCTAGATGCCGAAACCATATGGTAACTGAAAAATCCTTTGATTCCAGTAATCTTAGAATATCTGTCATTGCATTATTTTTCTGTCGGCTAATTGGTAGAATGCTGAGCCCCATAAATCAGAATGATGCTCTGGATACCGCTAAAGCCCTACATTTAAATTAAGAGTCACGCTCATATTAGTAGTAAATTCCCAGGGATGAGAATGAACTTCACGGCAGTAACAGGAAGGGTGATATCTCGAGACAAGATATGAAGGAAGGAATCATCAAATGATGAGATTGATAGAAAGGAGAAAAGAATGTGATCAGTTTTCATTAAATAATAACTGCATTACGCGATATGAATCTGCTTGGTATAATAATATTAGAGGCAATGATTCATAGATCAATCGATTTATTCTAGCGGTCCACTCCATGTTATAATGGTAATAAACAAACTTGAAAGCTAAGCTAAGGCACCTTTGGTTCATTTCCGGCTGGATTCCAAATTTCTCAAAATAAAGAAGAACTGCATTTGACCAGAAATATTTAATTTCACATGGAATATGAGATCTTCAAAAATGTGTAGTTCAGGCAGAATTGAAAGCTAAGGGCCGAATATATCACATTAAATAAATCAACCAAAACTCGAGCTGATTGACACAGTAGCGCGACTAAACTTAAAGTCGCCAGGTTTATCATCAAGATACAAATAGTGGCGTAAGCAACACACATATATGTAGTTAGCGAGGGTAACTACATTTAGCTGAAGATTGACTCTATGATTCCACATATCGTCGTTTGGCCCCGCCTGCCGATCTTTACAAAGAGGCGAGAGCTAAACTAATCTAGCATCGGCAAGTACATATTCGTGCGTAGGTACTATAACTAGTGCCACCCTCCTCCCCCCAAAGCGTATGAATTTAGCTCTATTGTATCTCCTTAGGTTCGGGAGAATGGGTAGAAATCCCCTCCTAAGATGAGAGACGTCGAGGTTACAGAATCCGATAATAGACATCATTTATCGTCTTCTAGTTTACTAGGAGTGCCGCCATGGGTGCAGGACATGTTATTCTCAGTTTTATATCGAGAGGAGTAATCTTGCCGTGTGCTTGCACCCTCTTCTGTATTTATTCTATATTAATCATCATCTATCGTCTGGTATTCCATCCACTGGCTAAATTCCCAGGCCCCAAATTGGCAGCTGCGACAAAATGGTACGAGTTTTATTTCGACTTGATTAAAGCGCCTGGAGGTCAATTCTCCAAGGAGGTTGAGCGCATGCATAACGAATACGGTATGTACCGTCAGAGCCCATTGTTAAGAATAAATATTTACCTTCTAGGGTTATCCTAGGGCCAATCGTGCGTATTAATCCGGACGAAATTCACGTTCGCGATCCGACTTGGTACGATGTTCTTTATGCACCAAATCCGACATATCGGAACAAATACCCACCAGCGGCAAAGATGGCGGGGACAGATCTGGGTAGTGAGTATTGCCTCTTTTGGGTTCTATCTTTACTTAAATATCAGCTACTTACAACCCCAGCGTTCGGAACCGTTGAACACGATATTCACCGCAAGAGAAGAGCTGCCAACGCACCCCTCTTTTCCAAACGTGCTATAAGGGAGGCACAGGGGCTGATTCGCCCCCATGTGGAGCAATTGGCTTCTCTCTTTGCGGAAGCGATGACTAAAGACAAGCCAGTTGAATTGCATACAACATTTCTCGCTTTCACCACTGACACACTCTGTCATTACACATTCAATATGAACTTTGGTCTAATGGATGACCCCGCAGCGGCTAGAGGCTGGAGGAAAACCATGAAATCAGTAGCTGAAGCAACACCGTTGGTTAAACAATTTCCATGGCTTCTTGATGCACTGCAGTCATTACCACGCTCCCTGCTCACCCTAGTTTTACCAGATGTGACTCGTCTCCTGAACGTACATACGGTATGTTTGCGACTTGGTATCCATTCCTCTAGTAAATTACGAAACTGATATCAAATTAGAGAATGGAAGAGCAAACTAGGGAATACTTGGAAGCAAAGATTGACCAGCAGGTAGATCCTAGTACCAAGAACCATCTAGAGCGCCCCAAAACCATCTTCCATGCTATAGACCGAAGTTCTCTTCCACCCCATGAGAAGGTCAGACAGCGTCTACAGCAGGAAGGCGCAACAGTTTTGTTAGCAGGCGGTGACACTACCGCCCGCGTCCTGACTAATGCGATGTTCCATCTTCTCTCAAATCCGGAAATCCTTGAGAAAGTAAGAGGGGAACTTATCGAAACCAGAGGGGCAAGCGATGAGATCCCTGATTTGAGGACTTTAGAAAGCCTCCCATGGCTTGTAAGCGAAACATCGGCCCGATTCAACTCAGGCAAAAAAGAGGAACTGACACCGCGAAAAGGCCGCTTCTATACGGGAATCACTCCGGCTCCCGTCGGTATCGTCTTCAAGATTTCCTCTTACGTCGAATACGGAGCTGGTTTACGGCAAATGGGTGATTCCAGCCAAGGTCCTGACAGAATACCCCACTTTAGTATCCCGCCACTAACGTATGTATCATATTTAGACACCTGTGAGTATGACGCCTGCCAGTGTGCTCCAAGATCCAATCATTTATCCTGAGCCGATGAAGTTTGTCCCTGGGCGATGGCTCCAACCCACCGAACAGGCAAACCGATGCTTTGTTCCGTTTGGTAAGGGAACTCGGATGTGCCAGGGAATGGAGTATGTCATTCAATCTACCTTACATTGGTTTTATCTCACCAAACTTAGTTTCGCATACGCCGAAATGTATCTCGCCATTGCAACTCTTTTAACTCGATTCAACTTCGAGCTCTTTAATACATACCGCGAACGAGATATCGACCACATTAGAGACTGTTTTCTAGGCGAGCCCGACCCCGCGAGTCCCGGAGTTTATGTTAAGGTAATGGGGAAACGAGAACTTGAGTTTTATGTCTAGTATTGCTACCAGCTGATGGTCCCTTATATGTATCAATACTTTATTTAGGTATCATATTTTAATGAATTTGCTTCCTACCGCATATCAGAACACGCATCGCAAAATTACTAGAAGAGGCCGGTCGGGTTAATTACTACTAGCAATATGTTGTATAGATATAGAGACGTGTAAGTAGTAAGTTCCCTATTTCGGAATATGCTTAAGCTGCCCACCTTTCTACGATAGCTACGTAAAATTTAGGGTATTTGGACAACCATAATATGTACATACGTACGTATGAATTAACGAAATGGTGATCTCGTCTCCTTGGCGTGGGGGATCAGCCTAGGGGCAGGGATAGAGATATCCTTGGAATCTCTTTCTTAAATTACTGCGGATAGGATAGGGCCCTCTAGAAATCCTACGTAGGAATTTGATGTGAAAACTCCTCATTATGATGGGATTCACTAATTAACAGGTGTGTAATTATAAATTTCATGTGGTAGCCATTTGTTCTTCACTGGTGGTTTAAATATAGTCAATGTTATTCAAGGATCTTTTCCTAGGTTATTGTGAAAAGATTTCAAGCTCTGAATCTACTAGTGATGTCGATTTCATGAATCACCTGCTGGATGTTCAACAAAGAAAGTCAGCTTCGAATCGATATCCTACGCCTATGATGGATTCTCCATGGATTATTACCTTTCTTGCGGGTGCGACTAACGAAGGCCAGATGGATACTGATAACCCGGGGGCTGGACGAGTACTTAAAGGAGTTCGATTATCAAATTACAGATGGCTGAAAGATCCAATTGTCCGCTGGGCAAAGCGGACCAATTTCGGAAAGCAATTAAAGGCTGATTGATCTCAATAGAAAATTGTGAGATGACAATTTTTTTCAACTTCACGACAGTAGCATTAATATCAGCCTATGGAATTCTATGTCATAGGACAACTATCTATGCCAAGCCATAACTCAGATAACCTGATTGGAAGTTCAGTACAGGCCGCCATTTCATCGGCCAGTCCAAGCCAGGCTTGGCCCATGCGCCGGTCAAATAAGGCTGTTGCCAGCACGGGCCATATGTCACGTGAACGCTTGCGGACACGTGAACTAGATACATACATTCGAAGATATAATCATTACATATCTTAGAAAAAACGTAGCGGGATACTATTTTTCTCCTGATCACACCGCTAAAATAATCCGCAGTGGTCATGGGTAAATTTTAGTGGGCTATTGAGGGTTTACATTGATAGGCATACTACTAATGAACACCTACCTATACGTGGCTAAGCCGCCGCGGAGGAACTTTCTATTGCCTACGCCTGGAGAGTTCGGACAGCGGCGGTTGGCGCTTGTAGGAAAAGACGGATGGGGCAGGTACTCCGGAATCGGGCGCAAACAGCGCAGGCGTATCGAGGCAAGCAGGATAGAAGCAAAACACGGCCGTGGGCTGTGGCAGCCGCCTCAAAAAGGGTACTACTAGCTCAAGGTGGGTCACGCGGCGATAGAGTTCTACAGAAGAGTGTCAGCGCTGCCAAGAGCTGAAAAAAACAGTCCCCCATCTCCTTGTCAAGTGTAGGGAATGGCGCAGGCAGTGGAAGGTCCTATATCGAGACCCCAGAAAGGCCGGCAGAAGAGAGCCCGGGGGTTAGGCTGTTTGGAAACCCAAAGGCTTCGGGAATCATCCTACGGTTTCTAGCAAATACGACAATAGGGTGTCCTCGGGGAGATCAAGAGCGGGTAAATAGGGCTAGGAAAGATGACGAGTGGAGGAACAAAGTATAGCTGGGGAAGGTAGCCTGCAGAAGTATAATAACCGTGATCTGCAGGATGCAGAACCCCACAACCCTGATATATAGTTTATAGGAATACAGCCATGGCGGGAAGCAGCTTTGCTGAAGCCCGAGCGCGCCCAAGATACATCAACTGTTCTGCTTACCCAGTATCAAGGTTCTCTATTATTCAAACTTTAACGTGAAGCTGCAGACGATCTGGTAATTGCTCCACGCTTGTGGGGTCTAACATAATTAAGGTGATTCGGCATTTACCTAAACAAAGAACGGGCTACGATATATGGGCATAGCTCTAGTTGCTTGGTCATAAGCTTAATTATGTCTGGGACCATTTCCACATGATCTCCCTTAGTGCCGTCTTTACAAGCCACCGATCCCCTATCCTGAAGATTCCAAGACTACTTCTTTGAACGTTGCTGAAACGGGCCCACAATAGATAATAGTAGATTTATCACGATTTGGATCCTATGGGATGGGGTTGGCCCCTAGATGGGAATCCGATTTTGGTGATCCCGATGACTAGTCCAAACCCCCGTCCACGCACATCGTAAACCTACTGCATATATATCATATTGGCTTTCTTCAAGTGCACGTATATTATTATAGCATCATCATTCGAATTCTGGTACTAATTAACCAACAATCACCAGTACCGGTGACCGCGCTGCTACTTTTGTCAGCGAGGAAATAATAATCCTCAATTGCTCAGCCAAGGCCCATAGCTGTTATGCCTCTACCTTAGCAGCGTCCTAGCGAAGTATTAGAGTAATATTCTTTCTATGGGCATGATCCAAACAGTAATTTAATTTCTCATTTCTCTAATTGAAGCGATACGTATATTTTAACCGATTGAACGATCTTATTGATGACACGGGATTTTTTTTTATACCAAGTCACTATCATTA
Organism: Pseudotulostoma volvatum; assembly: GCA_019804575.2. Lineage (NCBI taxonomy): Eukaryota > Fungi > Ascomycota > Eurotiomycetes > Eurotiales > Elaphomycetaceae > Pseudotulostoma > Pseudotulostoma volvatum. The sequence continues at coordinate 101,289 of JAHQZX020000558.1, forward strand.
CGTATAGTGTCGGGCAAGGATAACCAACATCAAAGATACCCTGAGCAAGAACCAGACTTTAGCCACGGTGACGATTCAAGCTACTAAAGATTTGAGGTCCGCCAATTAATGTGGCCTGTGCGCCACCACTTTATGTGTAAATATCGCATGACATATGATTTTGGGTTTTTTGGGATCATCTGTGAAAGAAATCCAGACCAGGTGGACTGCAAATACTCCTTATATCGCCGGTAGGGGGGTGGATGAACACAACTTGTAGGGGAAAGGTGCGGGAAAATACATTCGTTACTGGCGTATTTCCAAACGCTAATCATTATTCGGCAATAAATTACGACTAGTAATTTATTCATGTTTGGTGCCATGTGACGATTTTGAATTCCGCTTTTCTACCATACTTCTGGTCTACTTACATTGCCTCTCACGATTCGACCTGTGCACTATCATCGCCGCCATATTAGAAACTTACTGAGTTCACTTATGCAAACCTTACCGGATAGGAATTCGGTTGTCGGAGTTCTCTCACTCCTATGTTTCAACCATTTCCTTGATGTATATCTCAAGATATGTAGTTGCTTTATTGACTCTACGATCCTCTATTTTCCTCTTAGCTTACATTCAGTCTGTAGCCCGTACGCCACTTCAATGCTGCCACAGGATTATCACTCCCTAAACCAGAGAGAATTCCGAACGGCCGAATCCCTATCCGGTAAGGTCTATATAGTGGAGTCAGCAAGTCTTTGTTTCTTTGACGGGTAGTACAGATTCTGGTACGCTGGCCTATGCCACGCATATTCCACGTATATCATATATGTTGCCAATAATGTCGCATTAATTTTATGTAACGAAATGGCGTGGACGCACGTGTTACATGTAGTTTTCGGGCTCTTCCAACGGAAAGGGGATAGTCTGCATTATCTACGGTTCTCACTACTAGTCTCGGAACTTGAGACTTCTATCTAGCTGTAGGGCAATCTATTACCATTGCTAGATACGGTTAGCCAAGCACCAAAGATAGCATTGGTCCACCATGCCAAGAACCCGACACCGATAGAGTTTGACAACTGGGGAAAGTAGTAGGATTGTCTGTATGTGGGGGCAATAAGCAATAATGAGGGTTACATACCGAATTCAAGGTAAGCCATAGAATTGGAAGGAAGCCCAATAGAAACGCATAAATCTATTAAGCTTTACATGTGGCACTTAATAAGCAATATTTTGTCCAACTGGAGTGTAGTAGGCATGCATTAGTCACTGGTAAGTCATGTGGGGCCCATTTTTCTTTGTCAAGAATTGAAAGTGACGGTATCCAGTTACTTACTAAGGATATGATCTATAGTATGCATAGCTAGTATTATATCTGTGGGGCTGACGAGTAAGCCCTAAGAAGTTTTCACACTTCATTGAATGCCTACCCGAAGGAAAGGATAACATGAAGACATGAATGCTTGATTGACGCCTCAGAACGATAACGGAGTATGCTTGCCTGAGGATTTAAAGATCACAAATATATGATAATTACCACATTAGTACATACTTAAACGACGAAACCATATAAGTGAAGAACCAGCGTTACTCCTTTAACGATCTCATTGATATGATGAATCTTAGTCTTGCTACGAAATGCCGTGAAGGTTTATACGAATCTAAGGAGCGGTTAGACATCTCTCAGTTTTCACAATCAAGGGTTTAGACACGTCCCAGCAGCTTCCATCTGCATAGCGCCACTTTACATATTTATATGCAACCCTACATGTCATAAAAGACGTTCTTTCCGAGACTCCTTAACGTAATGGCGTTAGCAACCTAGATAGATCGGAGAAAAGGATCATCAACACCAAACAGAATCATTCGACGCCCCCACATGAATCAACTCTGTATCTTAGGGCTCGAGAGAGTTGACCGAAATAATCGGGGCTCGGATCCTCGATGGAAATCGACCAGAAACCTTTGACTGGTAATCGGGAATTGACTGAATCACCTTGATTCACCAAACCCATAGCGTAAGATCGATCACCTTCTAGTGAGAATAGTTAGTCCCATTTCTTCACACCCCGCTCAAGATATACTTCTTCACAGAGAATATCCTCGTATTCCCTTCATAATCGGCGTGAGTGTTGAATTAAACAATGATTATAAACTCTTTGTATTTTAACTATTGGTAAAGTTGTTGATCAAGGGGAAAAATCAGACGTCATAACCTAACCTTTGAATGTCTTTGATTATATTACTCACCCATCACAATAAGAATTTCTGGATAAAGATATACAAAAAGATGGAAATATCATTCCTCACAGAAGCTACAGAGTGATTCATGTTCTTTATACCTACCTCGTCGAAATCTACTTTTGGTTTGCATACCAAAGGGAGGTTATAAAATTTTCTAGTTGACACTCAGCCTCCCACAGAGAAAAGAAATCATGTTTGCCCTGGCTTTCAACAGTTTCTGGGGGCGTTTTATATGCGTCCTATCCAAGCTTCTACTCTCCAAGTGTCTATTCGCCAGGATTGGGTCCGCTTTGCTCACACTGAGCGATCCGAAAAAAGATTCTCGCAGTAAGCTCCTGGCTAGCATCAAAGTTCATCCGATTCATATTCCGAATCTACAGCCTCTTGTGTCGAGCTGGCCTATGGCAGTCAATCCAAATTGGAAGAAGCTGGTGCTAGTCATGAATGACAGAATTGATAGGTATCGTAAAACACTCCCTTTTTTCTTTCAAGTTAAAAATTCAAAATCTGCCTTTGCTAATATGTATATGATTTATTTCCTTATTTCCCATGTCGAAGCCTCTTTCCAGATCAAGTAAAAGCTGCAAAACTGAAGAGTTGTGACCTTGCCCTCTTCGCTTCATCCTGGTGGCCACGGGCGGAGTTTGAAGAATTAAAAACCTTAGCATATCTTTCTCTTTGGCTCTTTGTCTGGGATGATGAAATCGATGAAACAACGGGCTCTTTGAGTGATAATTTCGGAGCCGCACAAGAGTATCGACGAGACACAATCAAGTATGTTGCTCAATGTCTCCAGCTGAATCAGGAATATGGAAACTCGTTTCAACCAGCGAATTCAATCATCCGAAGCTTTGATGTTATAGGGGAAGCGCTCTGCAAAGCGTACAGCAAAGGTACATAGCCATGAACCGGTCTCTCACCCTTTTTTGCTTTCAGCTCATCATAAGATGTTAATACGCGGTTGGTTCATTTTAGAGCAACGGCAAACCTTCCTCAAAGAGATGGATTTTTTCATGCAAATGTCGGAGGCTGAGCAACGGCAGAAGCTCAGCGGATATATTACGACTCTTGAGGAGTACTGGCAAGTAAGGCTAGGAACGAGTGCCGTTGGCGTCACTTCGGCTATGAATGAGTTAGTTGCATCCTATCATAATCCCTACTTTTCCATAAAACGTCTCATCCTAACCTACATGCCTTCATGTCGACAGATTCAGCTCCAAGACCCGGATTCCGCGCTCCATCATAGATCATCCTGATATGAAAACCATCTGGTATGAATGTAATATTAACGTTTCAATGTAAGTCGTCCTGGTCGTCATATGACATGAAATCCTGCTAACGAAGCTCTTCGAAGCATAAATGATCTACTTTCATTGAAAAAGGAGATTGTACGTGTCTGCCCATCCTTCTTTTTAATGGGGAAAAAAAAAAATACACATACACTTTGGCCCTTCACTCTTAACACAGGAATTCTAGGCCAAGGAGGTCATCGACAGTCTTATTCCTATACTTTCCGTCGGCCTCAAATCTCCTCAACTGGCAGTCAATACAGCAGTCACATCATTACAGGACTCTGTGAAAAATTTCGATAGGGCGGCAAGCAGGCTACTTGCTGATATCCCAGACTCCTCGCCGTATAAGGATGGTGTTTACCAGTTTATACAGGACTGCCGACACAATTGTACGGGGAATCTATACTGGAGGTGAGTTCAAGCCAAACATATACTCCTATTTGTGCCCGCTCGAATTCATTTCACGGTTAATCATGTCTAACGATTCTTTCAAGTCTACACACGAAGAGGTACGGGATGGGCGGCGTTCCTTGGGATGCTAATGGTGGAATTACACTCGTACTTTAAAGACCAGGCGGGCTGTGGCCAGAATTGCCGCCAGCGTTAGATATGCCCCAGGAACGTCAGAATATTGAATGTTGAACATCGAATAGTTGATGGGTTTGATGCCGGCTTTCACTTTTATATATACTTGTCACAGAGCCGGGAGCTTTGTTTTTTGTTCCATCACTGTCAAGAGCAACGGAATCCCACCCGTTGACGGCTTTCTATCGTTTATACCCTTTATAATTGACCTAATTTATATATGAGTACATTCTTTATTAAAATATCTTCAGCATCTCGTTCCGTAGTAGAAGAGGGAGAGATCACGAGGAGATATAAAGAGAATGAAAAGCAAGGTCCTCTTTATGCATATTTGTATTGATAAGCCTTAGTGATTTAATGTTTCGTTGGATTTACTAATTTTAGAGCTAACTCATCTACCGTCATCGATGGTTTGCAGTAATGAGGCGGTAACGAATCAATTGATAATCGCTTATTGACAATGTTACGTCGGCTCAGACCTTCCTCGCACGACATCACTCCGCTTATACATATGTGAGGCCTTCTATGCGAGAGGCCTAGAGGATTTCCGGCCTCTCCACACAAAGTCGTCGTTATGTTTGTTCGTTAGCTATGATATGTTAGACCGACGCCTCACATATTTTGCCTTGTCTTCTTGAATCTCAATTTATGGCTGTTCTACAAGCGCTACCATCGGTTTCGTAGAATACACTGCGCCAGTGTGCTGACTTTGGCTATGGAAATAGAATGACACTGGTCGAGTTATATTTTGCTGCATGAAAAGGCCACCCTGGCAACAACAACAATAATAGCATATATATATTTTCTCTGCGTCAAACCTGGCTAGCAGGAGACCCTGACTAATACATAATAGGAATCGCTACCTTATTAGTAGTGACGCTGATATTTCAGCCTTGATTTAACTAACGGGTACCTGCGTTTCTTAGTTAGCACTAGCCTGGCACAGTATTCCCGCCCAAGCCAACAAAAAAGAGTCGCGATAGCGGAATGAATTCCGCTTTACTCAGGCATAGAGAGCTATAGATTAGAATTCAGGCCCATAGAAACGATCAAAGCCTAAGTCACAGATATAACCTCAGAACCTGTCAACGATTACACGACAAAATGTCTTTTACAAAATCGGTATTGTCGACATCGCTGTCCCCCTAGTATCAACAGCGCCTCTAGCTATAGCAACCCAAGTTGAGCACTCTGAAATTTTTGACATTGCTGCCTTTATCAGCTGGTAACAATTTATTTTTATTTTTATTTCTTCCCCGAAGACAATAAATAGTTTTTTTTTTTTTGCCGAGAACACCGGTTTCAGCAAATGATGTTAATGATACGGGATAGTGAAGATAGGTACAGTACAATAGAGATGATATAGCATAGCAGAACCGGAGTCACAGATGACTTTTACGATGAACATAGAGTAGCCATTGATTTCTGTGGACGTCCGTTTTACGCGCCTGTAGCGCTAGCCTTAATTACGTAAAAGCTTAGGTAAAGGCTTACGACGTATACGACGACAGCAATCTCCGGCTGCCAGATGCATATTTTTCCTCCAGGAAACTTCCACCTATGATAGCCGTCAGTAGCACATGACACATGTGACCGATTCATCATCCAAGAAGCTCTCTTAGTTCCATCAAGTCAGCAACTCGTAAATGCATTTATGATGGCGGTTGTTTCGCCCCACCGTTCTTGTTTTCAATAGCTGCGAACCCGAAATTAAAGTTCGGTGGCTGGAACAAGGGATCCACTTTATACTTGGACTTGAAAGAGAATAAGAATAGGAATAAGAGCTAATGTAGTTACTGGGATATGGACAGTCATAATTCTTAGAGACTTTAGGATTACACTATCACGGAAATCATGAAAAGCGATAGGAAGTTCTAAGACAACAAGAAAAAGTAGTAATATTTACACTGCGATGTTATTTTGAAATTGCGATGATATCGGTTTTATGTGGCGGTACCAATAATGGCACCTGTAGTGATGTCCTTAGGAAATTGGCGTTGAAGATGGGAGATCATCAGCAGAAGCTTCATATTTCATAATGTGGCTGGTTCCGACGCGTATGGCAGCGCCAGTTTTCGGGATGAGCGAAAACTAACCAGTTTTTACTATAAATAGCATACAGGCGCGTTTGACGCGATTCCATTGTCGGTTTTCGGAGGTATCCGAAAACCCGCAAGAATGGGCCCGAAAGTTGTTAGATATGCTAAACTAAAAATGGGATTTATGTAATTTATGTGGTCACGGAGGTGTCAATGATGTGTATTCAGATCTATATTCTTGGGGCGTTGTGGCCACCTTTTGGCTACCTTGTAACTTTACCCCTTTCTCGCTTAATAAGACGTTACTAATATATCTGACAAAAGTATGGCGAAGGCCTCAAAGAAATTCCGGATAGATGGTTCCCACACAAACAAATCTTCAGCTTGAGCTCATTTTCCAACGAACCTGGTATCCTGGACTCGGGGCTGAAGATAAATATTCCGATAACTTACCTATGTTTAGTAATTTTGGAAAACGAAAATGCCTTCCCGAAAACACCCTTCTGCGAGACCTACCCGAAAGATAAATGCAGCTCGCCCTACAATAGCTCCGCAAGCACCTCACAGAGACGGCACCGCGCTGCCATGCTATTCCAAACGAGAAGTCCATGCAACAGGCTTGCAGATGAGAGAAGAGGAATGAGAGAACAAAGAAGCTAGTTGGAGGGGCTAGCCATAACAAGATTCTTCATCCTGATCATTACCAAGCCCTGATACGATACGCTGCCGATCACGCCGTAGGCGGAGGTATGGGAGCTACGAAGCAGATGATGTTTAATTGTGCTGTGTGGCTCCGAGCTAAAGAGGGGAAGCCTGTCCCCAGCAGGCGGTGGTTCTAAACATGGCTTAAAAACACTACCGAGCTTCACACGATCAAAACTAAACCTATTGCGAGGCACCGTATGGATATGCATACCGCGAAAGACCTCCGCGGATGATTCGAAAAGGAATACCGGCTGGCGCTCGAATACATAGGAGTGAGGAGCGGGAAGTACTTACACACAATATGGACGAGAAGGGGTGCCGGATAGCTTGCCCTGCTGGTGAAGAAGTAGTGGTTCCAATTGGGGACTAAAGAGATGTACATTGGAATGCCTGAGAACCGCCTATCCCCAACTGTTATCGAGAGTATTTCTGCGGACGGCAAAGCTGTCCCGCCCATAGCAATCGTTCCTAGTGGGACAATCATGGAGTCCTGGTTTCATGAAAATATGATAGGCCGTGAGGCTGTGGCAGTATCACCGTCTGGTTATACAAATAAGGGGATTTCGTATCAGATGGTTCGACCATTTCATCAAACACAACGACTATGGTCCTCTCTTGATGGACGGGGCCACACGCCATGAGGCTCCTCAGGCTGAGTTCATTCTCAAAGCTAAAATGAATCGTATTTGGCTCGTCAAGTTCCCTTCCCACCAAACCCGCTATCCAGCCCGCTGACGGGGTTGTTTCCGGCAATGAAAGACATTCCAATAGAGGTGTATCATGAACGGGATTCGTAAGAAAACCTTTACAGCGTGCACGGCCAAACATGTGTTCCGGGACGCAGGCATGTCGCCGGTAAGCTTCTCTACCGTTCAAAAGAAACTAAAGGAATACGGGAAGGAGAAGAAAAAGACACTGGATTGGAGTTCTTGGAATATGGGTCGGAGTCAGAGTCAGAGGTAGAGGAAGAAGGAGAAAGAGAATCTGAGCCTAAACTGGAACTTCTTAAGTCAAAACCCCCATCTTCATATGACGAATGTCATTGGGCACTCCGAGATATCGATAACAAGGTTTAGGATGCACTCAGCTGGCCATCCCGTGCTCGATACAAGGTTATCACAGAGTCTGCAGGCGTCTTTCTTATGCGTGGGAGTCTCCATGAGATGGAGGTTGTGCAGGCTCGTGCCGGAGAAATTCAAACCCACAAACGCAAACTATGCGCTCGGAAAAGTCTAGGTAGGCAAGGGAGGCTCAATTCTCGCCCGCGATGCACTCCAAAAGACCAAAGACAAGCGCAGGCAAGAGGCCGAGGACAGATTTAAGAGAGCTAAAAAGTCTATCACAGTCCTTGAGAATAAGGCAAAAAATGCACTAAGGAATAAGAGGGGTTCAGGCTCGAAAGGATGAGAAGACGCCTAGCCTTTCTCAAAGCGAACTCAGGACTTGTTGGTGTCGAGATTCCTGATTCAATGTGGGTTCAAATTCAAGACCCTCAAAAGAACCCGACTGCTGCCCAGAAAAAGGCTCTTCACGCCAATCAATTACTATACAATGCTCTTGAATATGGGCAACAAGAATGGAATGAGAGCTGATCAGAGGACCCTGCGGACTTTACGGCTGTTCCTATCGACCCTGCGATCTTAGATGGCAGGCGACAGTTCTAGGTGCAACAAAGGCCTCTGGATCAGGTAGTCATGCGGATATGTTCGGAGAAAGATGAAGAAGAAGAGGGAAGTGTTGTAGAATCACCACCACAATCAGTGAAATCTATCGATCCGATTGCTGAAAATGCGGATTTTAATTTTTAAATAATAACATATGTAAAGACGGTGGACTTCAATAGTACATAATAAAAGCTTCCAGTTGCAGGGCTGCCTAACGTTGCCTCGAAGTTCGGTGTCGCGGCGATTTCCAGCACACGTCACCCTGCTTTCCCCAACTTTAGGGAAGAGCCCCTAAAGTAGCGACGTTGAGTCCGACTATTATATAGCCTTTCTAAATTTGATATCGACTCGGCTTGATGCTTGATCAAGTTAGACATTTATGGTGGCTGTTGCAATCAAACCAGTGATACCACGCCGCAGTGATGAAAAGATCCACAGAGAATAGCAGTAACTAATAAATAGGACCCCACAGGATATCCAGGAGGCTTTCTAAGTGAATGCATGGAATTCGACAACTAAGTTCGTCACATTATGTGAGAGAGGGCAAAACAGGCATTAGCATCCTAACTTAGTTCACTATCATGAAGGACATTGAGCACAAGATCGAGGTAAGTGGAGGCCACATGGCCTCAGGTACGGGGGTGAAATATCCTATCATATGATAGTACTAATAAGTAGTAGGAGGGGAATTCTTCTTCTCGTATCTGGGCTAATGGGATCATGTGGGTAAGTTCCGGTAGCTATGATCCTCTTTATGATTTTATGATTGCTGTGGGAAGATACACTTCGACCTAGTGTGGCTGGAGTCTGGGAAGCGCTTTCCTTCCAAAGATAATCAATCAATCGTGAGGACCCAAAAGCAGCAAAGCCAGTTGAGCTGCAAGATTGGCGCTATCGAGTCTGGAGTAGCAGTGAACCTTATCTCAGTATCTCAGACTTTCAGGAGGTGAAACTACTGCTAGCGCAATACTAGCTGTTTTGTTGCCAAGTCCGTAACTGAACATAGTACGGTGACGGACTGGATGGAGTAGCTCGACGACATTCCTTCTTGTCTATGGGGATGAACCGCGGAATCAAACGAGGCGCCGGTGGATCCAGGTGCAAATCTTCTGATAGGAATGAGGTGACAATGTGGCCAAAATCTCTCAGCTGAAAGAGTGCTTCACTCGCCGTTTCCTCAATGATCATCATAGGCAGAGACCTCCATCGGTAATCTTCTGCGGAATGATCTGATCCTGATAGGGATAGGCAATCAATTAATTCCGCCTCTTCATGACACAGTGATCCAATAATTACGGCTTTGACTATAGCGATCTTCTATGGGGTGATTTGTTTCTGATAGGAAGATCCGAATCTCCAAGCTGGAAGGGAACTGAACCACCCTACGCTGTTAGTGATCTGACGATAGAGAATTTGTCAGAGTCCAGGCATAGGTAAGACCTAGACTACTGGTATAGTACCTAATCTCAGCTCCTACTACCTGTTAGGGAATACCCCTTATATGTAGTAGGAAAGATCCCTACTACTACAAAGAGTTGGAAGATCCCACGGAAAGAGTTGGGGAGCTCCCTACAACTGTAAAGAGCTGGAAGATCCCAGCAGAAAGAGTTGGGAAGATCCCTACACACTACAAGAGTTAGGAAGGGCCCTACACAACCTCTAGAAGCTGACCCTATAAGTAGAGCTGTTCTCCCCCTCCTTGCCCTTCCTTTTTCCCCTACAACGAATCCTTCTTGTATATAGGAAAACCTTAGTTAGTTATAACAAAGGTCTTTATCCCGTAACACTACCCACTATACTAGCCATTACAAGTAGACTTCCCATAGTGTGATCAACACAGATCACATCAGCCACCATGACGGTGACTCAGATGTGAGTCATTATATGTCGGCTAGGCTATTCTTTTTTTATGACTCATGTATGTACATAGCATTCAAAAGTGAGATAAATACCTCTCACTTTTCCCTCTAGTTAGAGAAAAACAGATTCAATAAGAGGTTCAATACAAGCAACATTTCACAGTGACTACAAAAGTCGACAGAATTTAATTGGTAATATTTATCAAAATAATCGGATCCGGTAACTGATGGGAATGGGGCGGCAAAGGTCTGAATTTCCGAATTGAGAGGATATTTCATTCGCGTATTTCCGCGATTTATTAGTCCTTGAGAAAGCATTGAGATCTAGACCTTGTCGCTGAGAATGAATCCTGTCGGATCTAGTATCATGATCTTTAATGCGAAAAATATTTATTCATTTCAAATGCTCTATAGCCTCCTACCATATATACTATTACTATCTTCATGACACTATCAGTCTATCATATTCTCGACTATTTAATGCTTGAACAATAGAAAATATCTTGCTAGCTATGCCTTTATCACTGGTACCTAGCGCTAAGGCGGTAATATAATATCACAGTGTTCTCAGGCCTCTACCATATGTGACCGAGTCACGGGTTTTGGTGTCAGGGTGATCTTGACGGAGTGATTCTGACCTTGTTCTTTCCTCTAAGATATCTGTATATAAGACCAGGTTTCTACACTGAGATAGTTATAAGAAATCAGAATCCTCAGGTCGGTTTTGAGCATTGCCAGTCAGAAGAACTGCTAGTCACTCTTCTATAAATTCCTCAGCACATACTATTCTTTTGCGTATTTCGTTATCCATACTTTCCCCTATACTATATAAGAATACCCATGGCGGAAGAATCATGCAGCGTTTCAAGCCCAGGTGAGCTAGAAGAGACAGGATCCGAGTGTCTACATAGAAATGAAACGAATATCATTGTTTCGAATGGTCTTCCCGTGGGCTATGTTTCTGCTAGAACCAGCTACTATAGTTATATATTCCGTTTATTAACTTCAAGTTGTTTTTGATCCTAAGAGATTCGCGATGAGGAAGAGTTATCTAGTAATAGTTCAGATAAAAATCCAATTCACTCTAACAGTGAAGAATCCGAAGACTCCGGTCACGGCGGCAAATTTGTCCCTTGGAGTAGCTATTACGAAGGTATAATAGATAGCTGCTTGACTGCTAATCAATTAGAATCCTGTCTTTGCCTGGCACCGGCCCTATGTTTGTTCTAGCATTACATACCGCGAGTATCCCCATGAGAACGTACTCAAATCATGCTTAGAGCATGACCGAGTAGACATCCAGAATACTGGGAATACTCAGAAGTATGCCGGAGAGCCTTCGTCTGATTCCAATCATCGAAAGAATTAAGGCCAATACCGAAAAGTAAGTTTGTTATTCGTTTTCAAATGCGCTTTGAATCTAATTTATATGATAGCTGGTTGGTATAATGGCTTTCTACAGCACTGGCCGAAGATTGCCGGGCCTTGTCAACTTCCTGATGGATCAAGAGGATGCATGGGCCAAGATCCAATCGTTTTTGAATGGAATGAAGTAGGATATTACGAGCTACCAGCCGACTACTTAATGCTGATTTGAATGAAATTAGATTTCTTTCCCGGGCTGCCTACGGTCTTCAAGGATTGAGACATGGCATACTGCCATTGCCATCAATCCAGCTACTGCCAGAATCGACCTAAGATGCTTAAAGATTCTGGTTGAATATGCATGTGGACAAATTCAAAATAATTATATATTTATCGGCGCTTCTAACTCTAAGCGAACTGTCCACAGTATGTTCTCTCTGTGCCAAAGCAACCTCTGTTAAATATTAAGTTAATGTTTTAATACAGTTCTAACATACGAAGCTATATGATGGACTAGGCCGTAATGTTGAGTATACACTCAACAAAGCTCCCCAAGACTGTGGATGAAGTATATCGTGCGCTTAATGTCGATAGAATTCTGGCTGTGACACCACATAAGTATGGAACTAAGTCCATAAAATGTGTATATACTAACTTTAGATAGGGGAGTTTCTAATATCGCCATATTTTCAAGAAATCATAAGGCAAGGTGGTGAAGCCTTCCCACGAAAAGCGTTATGGTGCACATTAAACATTAAGGACCATATTGCTTTCTTAATACGGAAGCACCCGTCTGCTTACATTCCTAGGACGCATACATCTTGCTGGCAAGTTTAAGATTTTTTGTTTTTTTTTTCTTACCCATTTTTTGTGCATAGCAGGTTGGTACTAAGCGTATATAGGTATTCAAAGAGAACTTAACTTTGAGTTTGACAAAGACCTAGAGGAAAGATGGATTCGTGCCATCTAGTGGTTTGATCTAGGTAATGTACATACCTTGTCATTTGCTACACATATATGCACCCAAGCAAAGGCCTTTATGAATTCCCAATGCATACAGGTAGACCTATTCTTTAAGATGGTCCAGGGAAAGATAACCCTCTTTTTCTATATCACGCTGGAATGCCGATACAAAGAGTAAACTTCTTGCATATTCTTAGTTGATATTGGTATAGAAGCTAATGATAAATTAGGGATTGATACTTACGTTCTTATTTCTTATAAGTTCAGATTCCAGAAAGCATATGCTCACATGTTTCAGCAGCATTTTTGAGATTCTTGGGGAAGCCGCGAGGTCTAGGGTTGTTTGGTCATATATGGATCATGGCGAGACTGGAATTCGGACCGTTAACCCTTGACATGTGTCGAAAACAGGAGGAATCGTCACACTAAAAAGATGTAGGTCTTGGAGACTATCTCCACCAAATTGACCTCTCAAAGGAGTGGCACGAGCACCTCCAACATATCCTTGTTTTTTGTAGAACCCATGCTCAGCGCAACTTCATGAAGAAGTTTTCACGACATCCACTGAAACATCAAATTCCCCATATATGGAATGCTTCTACTGAGGCAGAGTTGATTCAGCAAATGAATCATGCCTGTGAGACTTATCCAGAACTTTCTAATTTCATTAAGAGTAAGCGGAAAGACTGGATTCTTTCAGGCCCAACCAAAGAAGCATCAAAAGTACCCATAGGCTGGTGGAATTATGCCCACAAAGATACGGCCATTGGGGAAATCAGCCATTTCCTTGATAATGAGTTTGTTAGCCAGAAGCTACCCTTACTGCTGTGCTGAAGTAAGATATATCGATAGGTGTCTTTATTTTTTTTTTGAAGGTAGGGGAGGGAAAAAAAGGGAAAAAAAGGGAAAAAAAAAACCAACATTGGCTACAATAGACTGAAAGAGCATTCGATTATGATGTTTGAGAAAGATAAGCGAGAAAAAGAACTCGGTCCGAGTGATATTTGGGAGGAATCGCTTGGGTTTAAACAGGAACGCTGCCCAGATTCGCAAAAAGGGCGTTTTTATGATATCATATATAGTAACCAGAATACTAATAAGCATTTTGAAGCGTTGGACAATCGTTGAGCCGCCGCGCGGCGGTTACGCGACCCAGGCCTCCCTTCCCCAGAGACCTATACGAACTCGTAATATCCACTCCTACGTCAAAGTACACACCGAAGATTTACACGGTTCAGATTTAGTGCTAACCCGGGCTTTTTAAGACTTCATTTCATGCCTCGGCTGAAGATCTACAAGGCCCAAGTTCAGCCCCAACACAGGGAAGGTTAAGGAGGCAATTAACACAGACTGCGGTTCAAATTGAAGATAATGCACATAAAGTTCGACGTCAAGCAGCGTGTTTGGAAATTGAACAACTTCTGCTAGGGGCGGAGGGGAAGAGACTTGCAAAGGAAAGGGTAATGCTCCGAAAAAATAGATACAGGAGTATGATGATTGGCTTGATCAGAATTCCGTTTCCTGTTCAAAGCACTAGAATGTGTTTTATCAGCCCCCTATAGTAGCTTCCTAGTCTTGTCCCAATAAATGGTTATTAGATAAAACAACGTTAATGAGATTTGGCGGGGTTCCCATGAACACATAGTAGGAACAAGGCGAATGACGGTAAATATTGCTGTGAAATGGCTTTATAGGAAATAGCACTGATCTCTCTATTACCTGTAACGGCAAGTACTTCATCTGGAGCCAAAGAGACAAACCCCCAAAGACTCCCAAGAGAAGTCCGCCTCACCTTGAAGGTTCCCCAAATTATAGGTTTACTATGGGCTAGAAGAACCATTCGCCATATCCATATACTATTGCCGCAGCCGGCACCACTATCATAGACAATTAGAACTATTAAAAAGGATGCTGATATTCGTACAATTCCGGAAATACTGTTTAGCGTATTCAAAAGTGTTGAAAAATGGAGGTGGTCTTGGCCAAGCTCTTTTGTCCCCACAGAACATTTCCAGTTCCTCATTGTCCTAGGCTAACGATGTCAATCAATCAAGGATTGTCTTTTCTAAAATTGTACTCGAAGCAGTAAATTTTTATCATGGCCTCGTTGATGAACTACTACTACTAACTTGTACCATGTTCATAGTGGGGGTCCATCCAAACTCATCTCGACATAAGTCAAACTTCCATTCCGACGTCCCTCCCCGACCGTATTCGAGATATCAGTTGGGACGCCTTTTTCTTCTGTAATGTCTCGATGTTTAACCCTAAAAGTAGGTATCTAACGACCTGGAAAACCTCGGTATTCGGCCTGGCAGCGTGGCCCCGGGGCCGGTACTCAAACCGGGATAGCTGCGCTGGGGTCGTCCATAAACAAAACAGTTGGAAAACATTAGTATCTTCGACTTTACGATGGAAGATATCTACTGTACTGCCCTGAAACAACTAAAAGATATATCGTTGGGTAATGACAAGTAAAGGACTTATTTGAACTCGGTGATGTGAAAAGGGGGGAATTTTTCTTGCCAAGACCACCTCCATTTTTCAGCATTTTTAAATACGCTAAATAATCGTCGGTCCGCCTTCTACGGCGCTATCGCTTGTAGTCGGCGGAAGCAAGTGTCACGCGGAAGCAAGTTGTCAC